>JAWWTY010000038.1:0-149325 GCA_035222235.1 Margarornis squamiger
TGGGTTTTGGCCTCTGTGCTGCTGAAGTCATTCATTGATTTCACTTTTCTGTCCTGTAGCTGGCTAAGAGAGTAACCCTGAGACTAAAAGAACATCTGAGCCAGGCCAGGAGTGCTTCGTTGTTGCCAGAGATGGATTTGAATCCCCAGCTGTGGGAAAGATAATTGGAGGGCTATACCATATAGAGGGGATGAGAGCCAAGTGTAAGTTTGTACCAGTGAGGTGAGAATTTGAATGTCAGACTGAATTTGATGGTTTTTTTAGGGTGTTGTCTATTGGGTCAATGTATGCGCATCATTGTAATGTTTTTCTTTTAATGGAAAGAAAAAAGAGGAAGATGAATTAAGGACCACCAATCCAAAAAGGGAGACCCTTGCTACAAGCTGAGCAGGTGCTGGGTGTTTTCCAGTTGCACAATGAGGGGAAAGACTGGAGACCTCTCTCTGGGTGTGTGCTGGCCACACACACCTAGATAGATGTCACAGACTGAGAGGATCCAAAGCAGGCAGTTCCTGGCCCGGGTGGAGGTGTGTGCTGGCACAGAGGACAACGTTGCTTCCTGCGGGGACGCCCGCTGAGTGTGCTGAGCCTCCCGAAGCCCAAGGGTGTAGCAGCCAGTCACACTGGGGGTCTTGAGCACGTTGGGGTTGGTATGTACAGTAACTGGTAAGAGGTTCAGTAACTGTGTGAGTGGTGTATGACTGTGTGGGAGTTGTCTTGGGGTTTCTTGTGTTTCCTTTTCTCAGTTTTTGTTCCCTTTCATTTGCTACTTCTTGGCAAGAAATGCTGTTTGCTTGAATTTTAAGTGGTGCCATAGTTTCAGCCCGAAATCCTTCCAAACCCTCCCAGAAACAGCATAACACACACATGTTCACCTTGCATCTCAGAGATTTTTGGTTGTCTTACTCAAACGGGATTTTTTCAAGCCATCTTGGCAGCTGTGATCTCTTGCTGTGTGTTTTGGGCATTAGACTCGATGAACAGGACTCGATGAACTGTGCCATCAAGATATCAAGTGACCTATAGACCATAAAATCGAGTAATAATCAACAACCAGGGAGGTCCCCTCTTCAGAGTCTCCTAGTTTGGACTTCGAACTACGACGACATATAGATACTAGAACAATTTTTTACGTGCAATTCCGTCTTTCAGACACAGGGTGGCGCGATTGAGCTGCTTGTGCCTGCAATTCTGTCTTTTTGACACAGGGAGGCGCTATTGAGCTCTTTGTGCCTGCAATACCGATGTTTCGACACAGGGTGGCAGCATTGCTTTTTGAAAAATGTTAATTGCAGTTTTATTATTCAGACACAAGGTGGTGCAAATGAGTATAAGTTTTTAAGGGTGATTCTAATTTTTTTTTCATTGGTGGCGGTATTTAACGTGTTTTTTTCATTTTTTTTGAGTAGATTTTGCGGTTTTTTAAGTGAATGGGGTAGTCTGTCATATTTTTGAATGTGTATTATGTTTTTTTTGGAGAAAATACAAATTTTTTTTGCCAATTCATCAATTAGTTAGTTGGTGTGGTTGAGGAAAAAAAAATCTGATAATTATTGGGGTGTGGGAACAAATATTGTATGTATATGTGTGTATATATATGACAGTCAGTGCTGTGGCCACAGGAAGAGCAACTCCAACACAGACACAAACACACACAGACACGCACTACATGCAAACAAGACAAATAAGGAGATGCAGAGACATTAAAAGGCTCTTTAGGAACCACGACTACTGGGCCAGAGAAACCATCAGGGAAAATATCTAGGTGGCTGTAAGGAAGAATCTATAACATAGAGAGGAGCAGTGGTTGTGGATATTTTTCTTTCACAGCTTCTATGCAGCCTTCTTAAACAAGTCATCACGGAGGCAGTGCCAGCATTGTTGATGTCCTCGTCTTTGATCAGGAGCAGATCCACCTTGCAGCTGTGCCCATCATGGGGCCAACTCCTGCTGCCTTCTCACTGAGCCCTCCCCTGCAGACTGTGCCTAAACCCCCAGGTAATAATGCCTTGCCACAAATACTCCAGCAAGTGGCTGCAGGAGAGAGAAGGGGGCAAAAAATAGGGAGAGGGAGTCACAGGGAACATAAGGCAGAAGGAGGAGGAAACAGCAATGGTATACAGGCCAAGGAGAAAGAAGGGAGAGGGAACCAGACTGAGCAGGATGGAGACAAAGAATAACAGTGGCCAAAGGGCAGAGAGGGAGCAATTTTAAAATGAGGACAGTGAAATGAACAGAGATTGACTGAGAAATAAAGTCCTCAATGAAATAAAGGGGAGAGGAATTAAATTATGGGGACAGGGAGACAGACAGAGAATGGTCAAGAGAAAAACTGGCTGTGGGACAGAGAGAGAAGAAATGAAAACATAGGGACAGGGACCTGGAATGAGAGCATCCAAGAAAGAAAAGGTATGCTTAGAATACAGGACAGAGAAAGAGAGAGAAAATAAAAATGGGGGGGGGGGGAAGAGGAAGGGGGGTGGTTCATGAAGGGCTAGAGGGGATACGGGGAGAAGTTAAAACTGAAAGGCAGCTAAATGGAGAAAGACAAAAATAGTGATGGGCTGAATGACTGAGAGAGAATGAAAACAAGAAGGGTAGGGAACAGGACAGAAGTGCAGAAAGAAGAAAACTCAGAACAGAGAAAGAGGAAGAGGGTTTGGAGAATGAAAGAGGGAGAGGTGCAGGGAAGTGAAATAAATTACATCAGTGGGAGAAAGGTGGGGTGGTAGGGGAGGGGACACGGAAGAGGGATGACACAGACCAGTGGGTGCAGGAGTCACCGCAGCTCCCACTCAAAGCTGCTGGGAGAATGACAGTTTAGCTGTGTCTTTGTCTCTCTCCCTCCCTGACCTTTATTCTGTAGCTCCAGTCACTCAGCCGTCATCTACCTAAGGCATTGAATTAATGTCTTACAGCTTTCACAGTATGAAACTTCACAAATACACAGCCTCACACGTGTACACACACGACATGGCCGTGCTGTGCTTCCGGTTACACATACAAGCCCTACTATGCACGTCGGTGTAGGACTATGCCAAGAGGAATCCTTCCTCTCCCGGAGAGGCAGAGGAGATCCCAACACTCCTCTCCGGCAAGAATGACAAGGTTTCCCCCGGAAATTTGCGGGGCCATGACTCAGATTCTGTCCCGGGCGCTCCGTGATCAAAGGAGCGATCCTCGGGAGGCAGCGCTGCCAGAGCACACCCCGGCCCAGCGACGGCGGGGCCCGGGGGGGCGGGGCCGGCGCCAGGGAAGTGAGGTCACGCAGGATGGCGGCTCGCGGCCCGCGGCGCTGAGGGGTCGTTCGCGCGGGGAATCCGCGTCCATCCTGCCCGGGGACTGCTGTGGCGGTTCTGCCTGTCCCGCCAGGAGCGAGCGGCGAGCTCAGGGCCGCGATGGCAGCCGGAGCCGCAGGACTGTGAGGCAGCAGAGCACGAGCCGGCGGGCCGGGCAGAGCCACAGAACTGGGTCGCGGACGATCGGAGCTGCCGTCATGGAGCTGAGGGTTGGGAACCGGTACCGGCTGGGCCGGAAGATCGGGAGCGGCTCCTTCGGGGACATCTACCTGGGTAAGGAGGGTTGGTTCACTGGAGACTGACCTGGCGGTTCTGTGGCTCTGCGGAGAACACAGCGGGCCGAGCTGGGGTGGGCGCTGAGCGCTGCTCTTTAACCTGCCCGCTCCCAGCCCCGGTGAGATTGGGCTGGGGGCAACCCCCGGGACCTCTTTTCTCCTAGCCTGCAGCTCGGGCTGCGCGGCTGACCAGGAAATGCCTTTCGATGTGAAGTACCTTGCTAGGGGCAGAACAGTAGCAGTGTAATATTTCGTTGACATCGTGTCCTGATTTGGACAGTGCGGAAATCGAGAATTTTGGTTTACTTGGCTGCCTCTTCCCATTGTCTGGTGACCTTGGGCACGGTTCGCTTCTGGGGAGAAGGCTAAAAACGGCCTAATTTAAAAAGAAAAAAACCCAAACATAAACTCCAGAAAACCCACAACCCACCAAATTGAGAAAAGCATTTTGGGGAACAAACGTGTATCAGAGTTGAATATCGTTGAATGTCGCTGCAGTGGACTAGGAAAAATTGCTGTCACAGGAATGTTTGTTTCGAGTGTGAGGCCTAAAAAAAGAAAAAATAATTACACAACTACAGGTGGTTAGGTTACAGTTAAAAAAAACCACTTAAATCCTTCAACGACTCCTCATAATTTGGCTAATCCTGTTGCTTGATGGTCACCCTAATCGTGATTGCCATGCAATTATAAAATGTACAGGATTGGAATTGTCTTTGCCTGTCCTTTTCTATAGCGCTCTAACATAACAGCTTATTGCTTATGATTATGACAAGCATAAGTGGTAGGTACAACAAGTTTTGAAAGCAGGTATTTTTAAAATGCTCAATATATTCGGCAAACTCTCAACCCATATGAAATGGGTTCAATCCAAAGAAATAGGAATTTTATATCCTGTACCGTAGAAACAAGTACTCTGCTTTTGAAAATGGTATAAACTTTGAAAATCAGTTCAGGAAGGGGGGGGAAGGTGGAACTTGCAGGGGCTAAGGTACATTAACTGTATACTTTGGAAAGGTAAAGACAATGTCACTTGCCAGTGTATGTGGTATGTCTGGCAGCACACGAAGTATGAGAGATGGAGGGTTTTTTCTAGACAGCAGTGCTTTGTGTTGCAGTGCGCAGTTGGCATTCCAAAATAATCCGTTAGCTAAAGCTGCTTGTTTACAGGTAATGAAATACTGTATCCGTAATACAGATCATATGCCCGATGGAAAATCCACATTTCTGCCTTAGGATATTTGGTTGTCTAGAGACAGAGAACGTGATTCTTCCTCTCTGCATAGAAGATTGAATACTTGTGAGAAGGATTATGGTAACGTTTGTGGAAAAATCCTTGTTAGCCACTGTTGGGATTTTGGGTGGTGACTAAGACAGCAGTTAAAATCTGAAAAGTCTTACATTATTTGAAGAACTCTTGATATTTGATTACTGGTCAGATAAATCAGTGTATATTATAGTATAAACTTAAAGTACAAATAAAATGAACGTTTTTTTTTAATTTGTCACTTTTGTCGTTATGTATACAGCTCACACCAGTAAAGTTGCACAGAAAGTAGTAGTTCACTGTGTATTAGTATCAATGCCATGCTGCATTTTGCACGATAAATCCTTTCTTTTTATTTCTTAATACTATAATGAATTTACATTTGCATTACAATTACTGCAAATGTCATGCCTGAGCCAGTAACTAACATAGAACTATGTGAATGGAAGATCTGGCTGGTGGCATGGGTTTATTTTTCCAGGGGAAATGACTGTCTCTCGAGAACTGAAGCCTTTTGTAGACTCCCATTTGGTTTGCCTATCATTATCTTGTAGAACAGACATTTGAAAACCTTGCTTTTAGTGATAACAAAATGTGGTTGGGTTTTTAAAAAATCAAATTTCTGCTTGGTTGCTCAGACTGTACAGCAGGCATAAGTGTCTTAACTTTTAAAGTTATTTCAGAAATCGTGAATCAGTTTGAAGTACACATGCCTTCTGATAGCCCTCTGTGAATCTGTAGATTACTTCAGTATATTTCCAGCTTGGTTTTATGCTTGGAAACAGAAAATTTGATTATTTTTGCCTGTTTCCAGTCCCCAGTTTTTGTTTTAAATGCAGCTACAAGAGTGTTAAAGACGTTCCAGAATAGAGGGGAGGGACTTCCTCCCTTTTCCCACACCTTCCCTTTTCCCATTCTTTGGAGCAAGGAGCTAATGACACTGTTGGTATCATAGTCCTTTCATATATTTTCCTGTTTTCCCTCATGCCGTAAAATTTGTCTTCTGGAATTTGGAATAGAAGTCTGTGGGACAGGATTTTGAAATGTAAGGCACTCTTGTAGATAAAGGAATGTGGACAACTTGAAGAAAATAAAATTTAGGAATTTGCCTAAGTTACATTTCAGAGGAGGATATGAAAGAAATTGTTTCCCAGATATTCTAAGCAGAATGAAAGATGGACAGGAGTGAGGGGATCAGAGTAAGCATTTGTTTTGTTACCCAGACCATGAGGTCAAGTAGATATGAGGCGCAAAGTTGCAGTCATTGTGTTTTCATGGTTGTTTGCATTACGTGTATATTCTTCATGCGAATGAGTTTGGGTTATAAACTAATTAAAATCACGTCCGAGGCCTTCCTTACAGTAGAAGACTCTGTAATTCCAAGTAAACTGGAATTTTGAGTTTAAAAGAAAATACTTTCACAACTCTAGGCTTGCTTTTTCACTTAAAAATGGTGACTTCTCATTATATTCCTTTTCGTTATGTGTCCTAATTGTTTTGTGTGACTCCCCAGAAGGGCATTATGGAACCGGCAAAGGTACAGATAAGGGAAATGGGAAATAATATGGAGCGATTAAAAATTACTTGTGCAAGGAATGATAAGAATTTTTGAACTCTGAAAAGAGTTAATGGAAAGTGAAGCAGGATAAAAGTCAATGCAATCCTAATCATGGCAAAAGTGAGTACAAGATTGTTTGCTGTTACTTATAAAAAATTAGTGGACTTCAAGTTAGGCTTTTAAAAGTGGGGATCAGATCAAATAGGTGATGTACTTCATATGATCGTTGACCATGGGGTAATGCAGAAAAGAGAAAGCCAAATTCTGGAAGTAGAGATTTGGCAATATGTCTGAAGTGTCACAATTTCCTTTTGCCGTTTCCTGTTTCCCTGTTCCTAAGTTGCTTGGCTGTGAGAGTATGTATTTTCTTGACTGTTGTTGGTGGGTTTTTTTAAGAATGTCCGTTTTTCCCTACATACATTTAAATTTTAAAAGGGAACAGGTAAGCCAGTTTTTTTCAGACACTTGATTCCCAAGACAAGAATTTAATGAGAATTAAAGAAAGTTTTTTGAGAGTACAAAATCTTGATTCTAGATAATCTGCTTTCCAACTGGATAAAATCATAAGGTGTCGGGATATATCTGAAGGATGTTGAGATTTAGGGAATTTGTAATCTCTATTTTCAAGGCATAAGAGGAGGTGATTTGAATTCCTAGCATTTCTTAGGTTGGCAGGGATATGTGCCAGATGTGTAAATATTCATTTTGAGCACTTACACCACAAACTGGAAGTGGAAAGAGACCCTTGAGAAGATGCCCTCTTTTTGGGTGAGGTTTTTTTAATGAATAGCAGAAATTTTGGCTTTTTCTGTTACAGTGTTGTCTTTTTAAATGCTAATCTGTTGGAGAGTATCTGTAAGGTATCAGAAGAATTTTTAGATAACAGTGGCTGAAAGTACTTAATAATCTCTGGGTGTTTCTCATTGAGAAATAGTTTGTCAATACTGGTTTTGTTTCAATCTTGACAAAGGAAATGCATCTTAAAAATAATTTGACCAATGTTTTAAATTCTTGTGGTTTTAGGAACTGATATTGCTGCCGGAGAGGAGGTTGCAATTAAGTTGGAATGTGTGAAAACCAAACATCCTCAGCTCCACATCGAGAGTAAAATCTACAAAATGATGCAGGGTGGAGGCAAGCAAATTATTTTCTTTCTTCAAAGACTGAACTGGTTTTGCATCTTTGTATCTGCCACCTGGAAGTATTTAATGTTCAAGATCTCTTTTGGCAAATAAGAAGGGGAAAGGTAACAGAGTAGGTGAAGAGCAGCATCTCAGTTCTTCCAGAATGGATTGTGGAGTAGCACTTCCAAATCCATGGCTACCAAACTTCATGATAACCATTGAGGTCCTCCAGTGTTGCACATGGTCCCACCATATTAAAATGTGAAGACCTTGTGCAACATAAAACAAAGTTGGTCCCATCTAGCAGTACACTGATTTACTTTTGATTCTCAGATTGTAACCACTGTTTTGTGCCGTTTCACCAGACTTCCTTATTAACAGGTAACACAATTCTAAACTTTTTTAATTCAGGTTAATTTTTGTTGTGTATGTTAGTATTCTTTTTTTCTCAGTTAAAAATATTTCCTTGCTATGAGAATTCAAAGACAAAATGGCATTAGCAGTGGAGAATAGGAGTGAAGCAACTTTGTAGCTCCTGCATGGTATTTCTAGGATAACTCCCTCATATGTTTTGAAATTCTGAAAATGTACTATTCCCATGCAGTTCTGGAACATAAACCTGATGTAGTTAAGTTTTGCTTTTGTTTCATAGTCCCTGGAATTCTTCCCAAATGGGACTATACTTTGCCTGAAGATTACATTTCACACTGTTTCTCAAATGCGAAGTACAGTAATAAGAGGTCTAGAAATGGATGATAATAATGTGGTTTTGCATTTAATTATTTTTTAATTCCTGCCTCATTCAGTTGCCACCGGAATAGCCTAAGGCTGTGATGGTGGGTACCTTCTGAGGATGAATGCTGTGCAGTCAGGTGGAAGAAGGTTAAGTTTGTAAAGATTTCTCTGTGAAGACAATTCAGGAAGAAGTAATGCATATCGAGTAAAAGCAAGAGTTTCATTTGGGTAAATTATTGCATTTCACACCAAAATGCATAGAATTTACTCAAAGTAAGGCTTTTGAAATTCTGAATAAGGATACCTACATACAGGTTTATTTCAAAATATTTGAGCATTTCTACAGTTTTTCCATAAAGTTCAACTAATTTTCATGCTCTTGAGCTGAAAGTATAATGCATCTCCTAAACAATGCCACTTTGGTAGAGATTCTCCAAACAACAAATACCATGGAACTGAAGGAAAGGCAAGTGTGAAGAAAGGGTGAAAAATTCATTGGAAATTGAAATGAAAGTGACCGGTATTTTGTGGTGATCTTGTAGGCTTTGAAACGAAGTTAATCTCTAAGGCCTTCTTCAGTAATAGCGTCTGGTGGTTTGCCAGTGTTTTTATTTTCAGACTTCCAATTTGTGCCTTATTGCAATCTCAGAGACTACATAAGGTTCAAATCCAGCAAAAATGCTCAATGCTATCAAGTTACAGGCTAAGTACAAAGACTGGGAGGTCTCTGGGGAAGAGGAAAAAGGCTATTTTTAGACCTCTTTTTATTATGCTGGAAGTTATCAGACAATTCATTTTGGAATGTTCAAAGGTAGCATAAAATATTAAGCTTCACTGTAAATGTAGATATTCGCAATAATGACCCTCCTAGAGTTCATTGTAAGAGCCTTGAGGATATGTGCATTTGAACTGTATAAATCAAATTGTTACACTGAATAAACTGTTTTCTTTTTTCTAGTGGGTATTCCCACAATTAAGTGGTGTGGTGCTGAAGGGGACTACAATGTTATGGTGATGGAGCTGTTGGGACCAAGTCTTGAAGATCTCTTCAATTTTTGCTCGAGGAAATTTAGTCTCAAGACAGTGCTACTACTTGCTGACCAAATGGTAGGACACTGTTTTGTTGTTCTTGATAGTGCAATATGTTGAGATACTAAAATTTTTTGAGAAATAATAACTACATTTTATTTTTGTAATTTAGAAGGGAATAGGCTGTATCATCAGAGAAAAGACTCAAAACTAGTTCTGTTTTGGTAAATCCAAACTATCCTGTCAAAAGTGATTACCAAGTCTTAAGTGATTTTTGAAAACTGGACCTGCACTGTTTGCAAACTAGGTGTTGCACCGCTCAAAGACAGACATTCCCCCGAGAAATTTTCTGGAAACAAATACAAAGTAGACAGACCTGGAAAGAAAGTTTATCTGTTGTCTTCTAGATTATGTTCTCTTTAATGCCCTTACGTTTTACAGTAAAAAGGTTTTTTTGCCTTTTATTATTAAGACAGTATGGCTAGTGTTTTTATAAGAAAACGGTGTATGCCTATTAGTCTCTCAACAGTGTGGGGTTTTTTTGTTGTCTATATTTAGATTAGTCGGATTGAATATATTCACTCTAAGAACTTCATCCACCGAGATGTGAAGCCAGATAACTTCCTAATGGGCCTGGGGAAGAAAGGCAATCTTGTCTACATAATAGACTTTGGACTAGCAAAGAAGTATCGAGATGCTCGAACTCACCAGCATATTCCATATCGTGAAAATAAAAACTTAACAGGAACTGCCCGTTATGCATCCATCAACACTCATCTTGGAATTGGTGAGCTGGGGAAAGCAGTAAATAGAAACTTTAAGTGTCAGTGCACGTAATTTTAGTGAAAGTGGATGTTGCTTTATGGAGGCATAATAGTAAGAGAGTCCCTATTTTTGGCACCATCAATTCAACATGTGTGGTCTTGCATCTCTTGATTGGGTGGGATTCAGCCAGTTTGTAATGCTCAGGAATTAGCACATAATTTAATAACTGTAGGGTAATAGGCTTTTTCTTGTACTGAATGAGTTTATCATGGGCATAGTAACTCTCAGCTGTCTCTTGTTTTTCTAAGGGTTTTTATGACAGTCTTGTTGCACAGTCATTTGTTTTTCCAGTAGAAGATGAAACCTAATGAGTTCACTTTTTTATGCTGTTGTAGAGCAATCTCGCAGAGATGACTTGGAGTCCTTGGGCTATGTACTGATGTATTTTAACCTGGGCTCCCTCCCCTGGCAGGGATTGAAAGCAGCAACAAAGAGGCAGAAATATGAACGTATCAGTGAAAAGAAAATGTCTACACCCATTGAGGTTTTGTGTAAAGGATATCCTTGTAAGTTACTCTTTAATGACACTAGGCCTACATGTTCATGTTTTAGTGGTACTTCATCTTTTCTTTATACTAAATTTTACCAGCCTTTTTCATTTCTCTCTCTCTTCTCCCTGCCCCCCGCCCCGCCTCCCTCCCCTGTCTCCCATGATTTGGCACATCTGTGATAAAATACTGTGCTGTCAAGACTGGGATCTTTGTGTTTGTCCAGCATTTCTAATTATCACATGTCTAAACTCTTGGTAAATAATCATTGTGGTGCCCTCGAGTTGAAGGGTAGCTTGGTACACCTGATTTGCACTGTGTTTTCCGTGCGTATGTTGACTGGATAACTCGTAACAGACAAACAGCTTTTTAACAAGCTACCCGTTTCTCTGTGTGTGTGGGTACTGTTTGTTGGATGAACCAGATTGCATCGTCAGATGCATCTCTTACCTATTGCAGTTGTTTCACTTGTCATCCCAGGTTCGTGTAGTTTGACCTGTTGAAGGTTAGCATTTGTGATAGGCATAAGAAGCCCTCTTGGATCCTGGCACCAGGCCTGAAAGCTGTTCTGTTTCTCAGTTTGTTATTTACCGCAACAATAACAAGGTGTTTTTGAGTCCTGAAAAATGATACTTAAATCTGTTTTAAACTTGTTAACACTAGCTGTCATCAGAGAATATTCATTTTGTGGCGAGTTTTGTCTCTTCTTTGCACCCTCTTGGCTTCAGCAACTAGTTACAATGAAAAGATCTAGTTTTTGTTCGGGTTGTAGGAAAATTCATTGTCTTTGATATGTTTCAAATGTTGCATCGTACACATTCCCTTACATTCATGAACTATGTTTTTTCTCAGGAGTTAACATGCAGGGAAGACTAATCAACTTTTCTTGTACCATTTGTTAACATTTCTTCCTTAATGTAAATTATTAGTGTAGTTTTTCATCTGGAAAGACTTAAACTCAAAAACTTCTGTTTTCATACTGCTATTTTCTCTGGTGTATTGAATTCACTACTTTTTTTTTTTTTTGCCCTGTAACTAATATTGTGTTTTCCATCTAAAAACAAACTTTCAAACTATTATAAATTAAAAAATGTAGCATGACTTACGTGGGAAATTTGAGCCCCTAATTTTTGTGTGTTTTGTGAGGTAGCAGAAGTGAATCTTTATGTGGCTCGGCAAAGAGATGCTATCTCATGTCCCACAAAAAATTGCATTAAGTCTATTCAAAACAAAGTTTTAAACTTCTCCTCCCCCGCCAACTGTTGGTTAAAAAACTGTAGTATTGGATCTTCTCTGCTGTTGACAAGTGAGATCTTTGCATACTCTGTGATAGACTATTTTTCAGGGTTGTCTTGATAAGTGGGTTATAGTGTTCTCTCTGGTAGATTTCTAGTATTAGGTCATTATTCTTTCTCTTCTGTTTAGGAGGTTCCTCACTTCTCGGGTTTGTGTTCAGAGTGGTTTGGGGTTTTCTTTTAAATTAGAATTATAAAAAGCAAATGTGAAGCTGAGTATAAAACCCAGGCTTTCTTTAATTACAGCTGAATTTGCCACGTACCTGAATTTCTGCCGTTCTTTGCGTTTTGATGACAAACCGGACTATTCCTATCTAAGGCAATTGTTCAGAAACCTCTTCCATCGACAGGGGTTCTCCTATGACTATGTATTTGACTGGAACATGCTGAAATTTGTGAGTGGCAGACATCGCTTTCTAAAACTTGTTAATGATTTTGGTTGGGTTTTTTACTGCATTGTTGAGTATCTTAACTGATACTGTGAGATTGTCTTCCCTTTTTCCTCCTGGCAGCAGCAAATGAGGAAAGGCAGGAGATACAGGATTTGTGGTATATGGATTGAATAACAGCTAAGTTGAGGTTACAGGGTTTTCAGTGTGGAAGGCTTCTGAAAGACTTCTTCTAGGGCAGTCACCAGGTTAGGTTGTGGAATTATTATTTTTATCCCAATTTGATCTTCAGCATGGGACATTTGCAACTGCTGGGGAGGTGTCTAGCTGCCATAGCAGTATGTGTGTACTTTAGCATTTTGAAGATTATACCAGCAGTTGTATGAACAAAATTTATGGCAGTTCTCAATTTTTTTTACCAAAATAATGCCCTATCAAACTTCATGCATTTTCCAATTCTTTCTTTTCAGTATTTTTATCAAAACATATAGTTGTAAGGTCAATAATCCCCCAAGTTGTTCACTAGTCTTGACCCGCAGGGTGCAAGTAGAGCGGCTGAAGATGCTGAACGTGAAAGGCGAGAACGAGAGGAAAGGTTAAGACATACACGAAATCCAGCTGTGCGTGGATTACCCTCCACTGCGTCTGGCAGGCTGAGAGGAACCCAAGATGTAGCTCCTCCTACTCCCCTTACCCCAACTTCACATGTTGGTAAGTGAGCAAGTACCTGGGTAGGTGCACCTTGTAGACTAATTTGCAGTTCATCTCTTGTCAGGGCTTGGGGTTTTTTGTTTGTTTTTTTTTTCCCCTTGATTTTCAGTAGATAGAAACTAATTATATTCACTCATTACATGCCAATTGATGCTTCAATTTCTGTGGATGTAAAACAAAGGCCTTGATTTCTCGTGTTTGAGTCTGTGGAATTTTTATGCGCAAACAGCAAGAGTGTAATTTTTCTAGTGACCATGCTAAAATTGCATTTCTTGTTATGAGAATCTAATGCAGTTTTTCTCACAGCCAACACCTCTCCTCGGCCAGTATCTGGTATGGAACGAGAAAGGAAAGTGAGTATGAGATTGCATCGTGGAGCCCCAGTCAATATCTCCTCGTCTGACTTAACAGGCCGACAAGATACCTCTCGCATGTCAACTTCACAGGTAAAAAAATATAAAAATCTGTGTATTGAAAAAAATCAGGGTGATTTGGTAGAGTTCATTTGCCAGAAGAACTTACCAGCTAATTGATGTGATTTCATATGGGTTTTGCAGATGATGTTTGTTTGTATAAATACTTGACATATTTAACTGGAACGTAATGTGGCTGTAAAGATTTATTTTTTTTTTTAATCTTCACAGCAGTAAGCATAAAATACTCAAAGTAAGAGTCATTGGTGTCTGAGGTGGTGCAAAATCATAGAGATACAGCATTTTTACCTACAATTATGGGATTTAGCTCCTTTACTCCTTAGGTTTCTTATACCTGTTACCAGTGAGGAAGCAGAGGCAGTTATGAGTCATGCTTACAAATCAAGCAGAATATTGGTGCTGAAAAGATGAGAAATGGTGAAGTATAGGAAGGTGCAATAGTAAAGAAATGTAGTGTAGTACTCTTAATTCAGAGCCTACAGGAGGCCACATACGTGGATGATGGATGGATTGCAGAAGGCTCATTTGAAGAGAATGGCAGGAGGATGAATGATAGTGATTCATAGCACTGAAATCATCTTCTTTGGTCACAGTGACTTAGTGAACAGACATTAGAAATCATTCTTTTTAAGACTGACAGTGTTTAAATATGTTTTTATCTCTTTATGTTAAAACATAAAAGTTTAAGCTGAAACAATCCTGTCTCGACACATTCACGCAGTCTTGTCCCAAGCAGTGCGTGGCATGGCTTTGTGCAACTTACTTTTGGTCTTACTCACAGAGTGGGAATCACTCATACTATAGCCGTTCTGCAGCATTACTGGGAAAGCAGTGTGTTAGGAGAACAGGTGCAGTGACCTAGGGGTCTTTCCATCATGCCTCAATGCTGCGCTGGAGTTCTAACTGCATAATTGTTGTCATGGACTCATTCCTCATTGACAGGGCACATTAACAAAAATTTACTCCATTCCTTTTGGCTTCATCATTTAGTTGGCAGAGTTAATTATTTTGGGTAGTACATGTTCTTATGTATGAAATCTTAGTGCTAGAAAGAAAGCTTTTTAAGGTGAAGTCTAGGTGGATATTTCTAATGAAGACTGAGAGTGAAGTGGTTTGGAGAACCAATTCTGCTGTAATAAAAGTGAAGTGGGATTTTTTTTGGCTCTTAAGGTGAATGTGTTGTTTCACCATGTAGCTGCACAGATACTGTGCTTGCACAAGGGATGAGCAGTTCAGGAACAGAAATGACTGGACAAGAATAGGGCATAAGTGAAGTTTTCTGTATTCACCTTGGTGGCGAGTTTTGCTGTCTTAAATTGTTTGCTGAACTGCAGTTCCTGCCACCAGAAATTCGCATGCTGAAGTATTTTTATTTTAAATAGCATGAAAGCAAAGAGAGTAGAATTGTGCATAGCTATGGATCTTGTAAATATGCATAAATACCTGATAAAAGAATGTAAAGAAGGTGCAGCCAGACTGCAGTGATACCTGGTGAATGGACAATGGGCACAAATTGAAATATAAGAAATTCCATTTAGACATATGAAGAAACTCTTTTACTATGGAAGTGGGCAAAGACTGTAACAGGTTACCCTAAGAGGTTCTGGAGTCTCCCTTTTCCAAATTACTAGGACCCCTAGTAATGTCCTGAATGGCCCACTCTAATTGACTGTGCTTTGGGTAGTGAGATTGGACTACATGATTTCCAGGGGTTCCTTTTGACCTTGCATGTTCTGTGAGGCTTTGCTCAAATATAAAGATGGTTTCTTGGAAAAGTGTGTATGCCCAGGGTTTGTTTCTGGCACTCTGAGCAAATCTCATCTGCTTTGTCTCTGTTAGCTGTCAGATAAATAAGTAATAGCAGTAACAGAAATAAATGCAGTTATGTCACTTAACTGTGTTAAAGAGAGTGTATCTTCAATTTTTTTGCTATGTTAATGACATATCACTCGGTGTGCAGGTGGCACTTTTTTAAACTTTGTAAGATACAAGTAATACACATTTTGGTTCTGCCCAGCTTGTAAAATGGCAATGCTTTGAGATTGTGTAGGGCTGTGGGGTTTTTTTTCGAGTAGTCTTTGAACATCCAGATGTGTAATTTGTGATGTGGGCCAACAGCATGGTCTATCTCAATGGCACATCTCCATACCTACCCTTTCAAATACTCTGCTCCAAGTATGGAATCACTTGGTTGACTTCTTTACAATCCCAGTAGCGGCCTAGTTGGAATCTTCTCTGAGTTTGTTAGAACTAATCATTCATCATCTGTTGTCTTCATTTAGTTCTTAAGACACTGAACCACTGCTGGTACCTACTTATGGTGACTGAATCACAGAATTTTCTGAGTTGGAAGGAACCCACAAGGATCATCAAGTTCGACTCTTGAGGGAATTGCCCATACACACATCAAACCTTAGATGTTAACCTGGTTACCTATTAAAGCCATGGGTTTCCAATTATCTTTATATCTTGTTCTCAATCAGGAAAACCTAAACTATTCAAGTTACATGGCAGCATCATTAGAGTTTTGATTGGCTAGATATAAGAATATCAAAAGTCATCCATACAGCTTCTTATCAAGAGAACAGTAAAGAACAGCAGCTGTTTGTCCATGCCCATTTCAAGTGTGTTAATTTCCTCAGCAAGTCTTAGGTAAATATGCTGCCACTGTTCCTTTTTCAGGAAGTGGTTAGACCATACTCCTGCTAGAAAGCAGCTTTCAGAGTTTGCCATGCAGATCTACAGATGTCTTCTGTTTATGAACTACATTTGTTAGAGTTCTTATTTATAACTTGATAAATTAGTTTTGTGATTTTATTTAATATAGATGCCTTGGTTTGACAAGGCAACGGTGCATCTGTAATCTCCACCTCTACTCATCTAGAGGAAGGGCTAATCAAAGAAATAACAAAAGCTACTTGCCTCTAAGTAGACATTCTTAAAGATGACTCCATGTTTTTAAATTTCTCTTTTCCAAAGTGAGTTCTGATCTGTTCAGACTGAAACTGAAAAACTGAGGCTGTGAATGTAGATAATAGGAACCAAAATTCCCTTATGGAAATTAGGTGTTCTCAGAGAAATTTAACACTCTTGGAAAATGGTAATTGGTAAGCATAGCATGTAGGTGTCATTTACTCCCCACATCCAAGATGTTGTCCCCACAGCAAGTAACTCATTAAAAGGACTAGCACTCTATAACACTAAGGAGCAAGTGTTTTTTGGAGTAACAACCAGCATGTCTATGAAAAGGTTCATAAAACTTAGAAATGTGTCTAAAGAAATTACATAAATTCTGTGGCACATGTTATTCAGTACTTTTCTTGATGAAGTGAATGCAACAGCAAAACACCTGCAAGTTGTGAGTTGACATTAATAAACATTAGTGAGAGTTGAGCGGTCAGGCAAAGCCTATTCAAATAAAATGTGTATTACTGCAGCACTCCAGATTCTGGTTAGGATGAGGGAGTGGAGGCCATTGTCTTGTATGTTAAAACTGTATCTGTGGTAAGGAATGACCGAAGAGGTAGGTGTAATGTTGGAGAGGTTGGTGTGATGTTATAATGAAAGGGCAAGATTTTGTCCTTGAATTTATGTATGATACAGTAATGAACAGAAGTGGAGAGGTTATTTTGTGTCATTAATGAGATGGATTAGGAAAACAGATTATATAATGCAAGAGTTTCGAAATAACGTCTTTCAGTTTGTCTGAAAGGGGAAAGAACCTCTTGAGCTAGTTGATGTAGTATTTGAGAGTCAATGATTTTAACAAGGACTTACATTTATGCAAAAAACATCTGAGGAACCTATTGTTTACACAGAAAACATACGAAGAACCTGTTGCTTAAAATTAAAACCACACATGTAAAGCAAGGCAAAATAGAGGTCTGAGTGAAGGTAGTTAACTGCTGAAAGAACTTCTAAAATAAGTAGATCATCTGTCCTCTTTGCCTTTGTGTCAAAACTGGATTCATTTCTAAGTGGTGTATTTAAGCCTAAATTACAGGTTTATGTGCAGTGAAGGGTTGTTGTGTATATTGGACAGAAAATCATACCGGCTGTTAAAAGATTTTTCTGCTCTTAAGCTGTATAAGTGAATTTTTCCCAAAGTCTCCTTTACACATTGTTTTTAAACGTTAAGGGATGTAGTACAGGAGATAGTAAATGAGGTAGTGAGTATTCCAGTAAACACTACTTTCAGTCAGAGCTGTCAGTCCACGTTGTACAGGCCACATCCTGAAAGCAGTGATTATCTCAAGAATCTAGTTATGGGTGAGTAGCCTTCATTTCCTTGGATTAAAGGTTCAGTCTGACTGCTCATGGTGTACAGTAAGTTGTTTAATTTTTTTCTTGAATGTAGCATGTTCAGCACCCAACAGTCAAAGCTGCGCCAGATTCCTACTGGTAATAGAGGTATTCTCTCTATAGCTGGAAGAAAAGATGGGAATGCTGCACAAAGAAATATTTGATTAAGTCTCTTTGACAGGAGACGGTTTTAGAATGTAGCCAACACTGGCACTGAACAACGTAAGGGTTGTGCCATACTTCCAATGCCTCTGCATTTGCCATTTCCTCATCAGCAAATCTTTCTCCATATATCCATCTTAATAGGCATCATACACTGCATTGTTCTTCTGACCCTGTCAGCTTTCTTTGAGAATTAATGATTTGTTTCTTTTGCGTATCTCTTAATATGATGGAAATGTCCAATAGACATCTGAAATCAAAGCTCCTCAAAAAATACTGTTGCTACTGCAAGTTCAAGTTGGGTTTTTTGTTAGACATCTTTATATATTGGGGCAGTGGAACTGTTACAAACTGCTGTCTTTTCCCCTACCTCAGAATAGCATTCCTTTCGAACACCATGGCAAGTAGCTGCTCGTCTCCTTTCGTTGGAAGGCAGCACTGGGTGAGTGCTTCTCATTAGACACCAAAACTTTGGATGGGGTGGGAAAAAAAACTCTTCAGAAACATCTGACTTTGCTTCTTCTCCTCACGTGATCTCATAGTTGGATCTGTGCCTTCAGGTCAGATGATTTTTCCAAAACTTGAGTCATTGCTGCCATTCCACTTGGACTCCTAGGCAGAATTGACAAAAGCGGTGACTTAAAATGTCCCTGAAATTGTTCAAGTATCAACAATAGAATAAAATAAGTCTAAATTTTAGCTGTTCGAGAATTACATGTCTTTCCAGGGACGCTGACACAGTAGTATGTCATCCATTCAAAACCGGATCTGCTTCAGAATCATAAAAGCAAAATACTTCTGTGAAGACTCAATTGACAATATTACTGGAGTGAGGCTCTGTCTTGTCATGAATGGAATGTTCTACTACAGCCTTACTGATTTTTCACTATTTTGTATTCTTCTCTGTGCCTTATGAGCTCTCATTTTAAAAGTACGCAGATCTATTCAGATCTATATTTAAAACAATTATTCACCTACTAACGAGAACAGTTTGAACATGAGCATCTCGAAGTTAGACAGACTTGGATTTGGGTATTTAGAACTCCTTTCCACTGTTCAGTGTAGTAGAAGTTTCTGCCTTTCTGTGTGCAGCTTTTGGCCTTTTAGTTTGTTCTGCTTTTGGCAATAAGGTTTCATTGGGAAAAGAAGTTTCAGTTGGAATCTGAACCTTACTGGCTGAAGGATGCTTTTCTTAAGTATTTCAGGAGCTTCTTTGCTTTGCTTCTTACTAAAAAAAAGCTGTGAGATTTTTCTGTTCCTCAGTAAATTCCGTTGTATAGCTCTGTCTGCTGTCTCACTTTCTCTGTAAAGCATAAGCTTGCACTAATCCTATATCTCTAGTTGGTAAAGAATCCTGCTATTCTGTTTTCTCCTTGTGCTTTGTGTGCTTGGCTTACTGTGCACAAGCTGCTTCGTGAACAGTTTGTAACATTAAAAAGATCCAACTGTAAATGGCAGCTTCCCACTGTTAGGGACCAATTATCAGACCTTAGTAAAAATAAAAAAAAAATACATAAAAAAATTGCAAAAAAGCAAATGTAAAGCTTTGCATTGAAAAGCCTGAGTGCAGGAGACATGCCCATTCTGGTCTGCTCAGGATTCAGCCTGCATTGGTTGGTCTTTACTGTATGCCTTATTATTTGTAGCTGTTTAATGCTGAAATGAATACTGAATACTGATCCAGCTGCTTAGATATGTCTCGCTTCTTAAATTGCAGAAGTATTTGGTTTTTCACTTTCATGGTGAAAGTGATATTTCGATAATGTTACACTCTTTGCAGTAGGTCAAGCTGTGGAAATAAGTGGAATATCTTTTAACACAACGTCCCATGAAAAGCTATTGAAAATAATTTTTTTTAAGCTTCTTAATGATATTTTTTTCCCAAAAACTTAACTGTTCATTGAGTCTATTAATGTGCATGGGTAGTGTTTTCATCTGGTTTGTTCTTTCTTCTGCACTTGTTTATGCTCTGTTTATTTTTCTTCAAAACATCCCCTCTGCCTGGACAGGTGAATTTTCCATGTTAGCTTCTAATAAAAAAGGAAAATAATAGGGAACTTTGTGTAGCTTCAGGTGGGTGTGAAACATTATATAGCTCATTGCATTTTAAACTCAAACACTTATATTTGGCAACAAATTGTTTAAAAGTACATTGAGAGATACTTGTATGTTAACTGGAATGTTACATGCTGATGTTGTCTTGTTTTTTGGCTTTGGTAGATTCCTGCTCGGGTAACTACCAGTGTTCTCCAGTCTGCTGTGCACCGATGAAAAGTATTTTGCCATGGAGGGCAGATAATGCATGGCTGATCTCCTATGTTACCAATGGCTTTACTAGCAAAAATACCCTAAACTAGAGTGGAAATTGGAGTTCTCCATGTGACCTAAAAAGCACTTGGAGGAACATGCACAGACTCCAGCAGCTGCCATTACAGGATGCTTATGCCAGAAACCCAATGACCTTAAGAGAACCCTGTAGTAACAGGGCTGGAAAAGAAGGATGGTTTACAGAGTTGACCGCCTGTTACTGGATGGCCATTTCAGTTTTCCCTCCACAGGCGGCAGACTTTATCCCCTTTTTATTATTCTACTGTAACTATAAATCTTTTACTTGGTTTAAGAAAGTTTTTTGTATCATTTTGCTAAAATTATTGGCTTAATCCTCTGTAAAGATCTCTTGCTTTTGTCTGATTTGAAAATGTAGAATATAAACAAACCCGAACTAAAGACAATGACTTGAAATTTCTTGTTTAAAAGATTAGTCTGCCAGGGAACATGTAAATTAATCAAAATCATCTGATGTTATTTAAACCGTTTCCTTTCATGTATGGGCCCATTCTGATTGAGTCAGTTTTCTCATGAAATTTTTAGAACTGTTGGAAGTTTATTTTGCTGTTTGCTGTATTCATTCACACTGGACATTTAACTTTCTGTGTAACACAAAGGAATTTTTAATACTCATTGTTTTTCATAAAAGAGGAGAACTAAATACCCTGCAGAAGGGTCTTAAATGATGAATTCCATTTTTTTGTAAAGAACATGAAGGACAAAGTGGAAGACTGGCATTTGAGGGATTTAGAATTTGAAAGCTTGCCCTATCTCTCTGCTTAATTTGGGTAAATAGATCGTTTCAAACATTGTTTTTCCAGGGAAGATCTTGTTTCCTCATCTCTGAGGCTGATTAGCTTGGAGGCTATTGCAGGTGGAAAATGGATATTGCTACTGAGTCTTCAATGAATTTGCATGTTTCATTCAGTATCCACATGCTTATAAATAAATAAATTAATGGATTTAGGCCTTCTGTGACATGCCAAGACTCAAAAAAGGAATTATTAAAAAAAAAAAAAAAAAAAACAAAAAACCACCCAACAAACTACCGCCAAACATAACAACCTATTCATGTTGTGAAATCCTGAGAATTTTTACAATTCAGGTGCATACTGTAATTAATTGTTAACTGTATTCAACCTGACTATGCCCAGAATCATTAGCTGGGCATGAATGACTCAATAAACTCAGGTTGTCCAAAAAACTGTTGTTGGCACCTGTTGGTTACAGAATATGGGAAATTTCTCATATTGTTTGTTACTGTAAATGGTCTCATAAAAGTAGGTGTTCTGTCTTCACCATACTTGGAACAGTATCAGAACTATTACGACTAAAATAATGGGAAGTTCCATGTTGGAAATGAAAATATATACAGAGATTTTGTTTGAACAGTTAGATATTTTGACAAATTCTTCCCTGCTTGGAAACAATTTTTTAAAGGTGTATTGGTCTTCAAATTTTTATGGAGAGTAGTTTTTACTGTTCGGTTGTTTACAAATTGTTTCCTGCCCCTCTCAGAAGTCCACATACTAAGTATTACCATTCTTCTTTGGATGTTTTCATAATATTAGCTCTTTGCTTGTGTGTACTTCAGGTCAGACTGGGGAAATGTGTGTTTGGGGAAAGTATAGTGGAAAAGCTTAAGAAGCTGATCCATGGATAAGTTTGCGTAATGATTTTAGAATGATTTCCTCGGTTACTATAAACTTTGGTATTTTAGGCATGTGCACTACCATTTGAACAGTTTTACACTTCACTGTGCTTTTCTTGTAAATATCTGTGGTTAATAATGTAACGTTTGAGGGATTTACAAAAGCAGCCTTTTTATTCTCGCTGTATTTGGACCATTAGATTACTGTGCTGTACTTAAAAGTTGACTGCAGACTTCTAGACGGGCAGTTTTTGTCCTTCATAATGGTTAAATTCCATCATGCAGAAAATAGTTAGAATGTCTGTGTAAACCTGTGTATTGGAAACTAGTATCTCAAAGCACTTCATTTGTACTACCACTGTATTTGTGTACTTTAACAGTTGTGTAAATACATTCATAATAACTTCTATTCTTCTTTGGTGTAACTTACTGACTTACAATGAATCCTTATCCTTTACTTGATGCAAATTTTTTCTTTTTTTTCTTTTTTTTTTCCTTTTTTTCTTTTTTCTTTTTTCTTTTTTTCTTTTTTCCTTTTTTCCTTTATTTTTTTCTTTTTTCTTTTTTTTTCTTTTTTCTTTTTTTTCTTTTTTTTTCTTTATTTTTCTTTATTTTTTCTTTTTTTTTTTCTTTAAGGAATTTCTGTACCTACAAAGAACATAGTCTGTTGCAAACATTTGAAGATACTGTCTTGGTACCAAAACTTTCACTGAAGGATTTTGGTAGTTTGGTAGGTGAGATCAGAATGCAGCAGTTGGGGTATACAGGAAGAAAGAGAAAGCATTGCATCGCTCACAGAAAGCATGTGTTTTGTCTCTTTAAAGGTAAATGTTTTTGTTTGAATAGTACTTCATTTCCAGAAGTTGTTTGGGTTTTTTTCCAAATGCTTTTGCTTATCAAGTAGTATGTGGTATTGATAAGGAAGTATGGCAAGAGTATTGAGACTGGATCCGTTATGGGAGCTAAGATAAGAGCAAGAAAAATACTGAGCTCTACCCACAATGCCCTGTATAATAAAATTCTGGCTTTTGCTGTGTGATTCTTAGAAGTCTTATTATAATGTGAGAGCAGATGGACCTTCAAGAATCCTTTGTGTTTCTTATTAGCAGGCCTTTAAAAGTTAGAAGGATATTTTAATTTATTCTCATAGTTTTCACTTAGAGCCAGCCTATGTGCTTTTATGTGGAAAATGCCACCTGTGCTGCTGTTTTACGTCATCTTGAATAGTTACAGAGTCCTTGAGTTCTTAATGACAGAAGTACTTTAAAAACAATTGAAAATAAATCCTATGCTTAAAGAGAGATACTAATTAAAAACATTTGAGTCCATATATTCCATGTTAACTCACAGAAGTATTCAAAATAACCCTTGGATGAAGGCATGTAGAACTCATCCTTTTTTGTCCAGTGGGGAAGAATATCATCAGCACAACTATTTGTCTTTTTTACTCCACATCCCAGACCTGAGTGTAGCATTGACCCCTGAGTGTAGCATACATTTTCATTTCAAGAATATTTATTTTCTCTTTGTAAAAAAATGAAATAAAAAGGTATTAATTTTGTTCTTTAAGTCTTGCTTTGCAAAAGCTGTACTTGGTGTATACAAAATACCAAGCGAAAACAAACAGTGCTGCTGGTTTTTTAATAGTGCTGAGCCATCTGGTCAGAAATGTAGATTTAATCTGGTTGTGAGGAATTGTAATCCATTAACTTAATCCTACAGCAGAGTAGCTTCTAAAATTCACTGGATGAGACAGGTTAATAATAAAATGGCTTCACTGTGAAAGAATGCAGTACTTTATTATTAAGAATAGTACACTTCCCTCTGGTTCATTCAGGAGGTAATTACTGAGTTTACATGTATGTGTCTAGTGTTAAGTGATTGTTTGAACCTGAATTGTATGGACTATGTGCATTTTTCAATACTTTTGTACTAGAACAGTGCTCAGAGGCCTGCTCTTCAATAAGAATCTGTTTCACAGCAAAATCCTACTAACTTTATCAGCAGATATTTGCACGGGATTTTTGCACTTTATGACTTCTCAGACATTGGTGGGTTTTTTCTTGCTTAATGTCATTGAGACGAGTATGCTTCGGTTCTTCTGTCAAAACCAGATGCTGCAGGCAGAGGAACAAGAGAAAATGAGATCTATACGTACAGAATCTACAAAAATATGTCTCCAAACAAAAATTTTTAAGATCGTGTTCTTTGTTAATCTCATTTTGGGAGAGTTCTTCACTCAAAATGCATAAGGTCTCGGTCTGAGATACATGTAAGCATAACAGATAAAGAATGTGGAAAAAGGAGAAATTGTGTGGTTCATTCTAAAGTATCAAGCCCTAGTCTACTGTGTCTTTGCTGTTATTAATCCAGGATCCTTGGGGTGGAATGTGGAACAAAACAAGAATTCATTTGGTACATTATGCCCTAGGAAGAAAATGTTTAGTCCTGACCACAACAAAAACATTTTGTTTAATTATAGTCCTCAGCTCGGTTCGGGCTTGCAAGTGTTACAGGCACAAAGGCAGTGCAGAGCTTCTGGTATTGCCCATAATCCTTTAGGAGAGCATAAGCCAGGGTAATTCAAAGTAATGCACAGATTTTTTTCTTAGAAGACCCCAAACAGCAAATGTTTCTCTGCTCTCACTGCTAAGAAATTCTATTTAAAGTTTGTCTGATCTTGCCATCAATGGATCTTGCGGCACATTTTTAGCAAGACTGAAAAGTCTTTTGCTATTTAAAAATGTCAGGTACTAAAACGTAGATATACTTCTTCATTGGATTCAGAGTTTTACTGTGAAAGGCTTTAAACTGCTGAAAGAGTAGTAGGTGAAGAGTCAGAAGAGCAAGAGGTATCCTTTCCTAATGCTCTGAAGTGTTCTTCAGGGGTAGCAAAGAGTGTTACCAGCTGGAATGTTGCTGAGATGATGAAGCAAGTAAGCAGATCAGTCAAGGAACAGTCAAGTATAACCAGAGGTAAGTAGCTTTTTACTCTGCCTCTAACTTGCCATACTTTCTTAGACAAATACAAGACTGCTGATCTCACAGGCTGTGTCACTGGCAAAGTGCTTTTAAGAGCCTTAGCTTTTTATTAGATGTGGCTTTTTCCTGCTAACACGAAGAAAAACTCTATTCCAGAAGCACTGAGAAAGCTGCTAAAATAATACATTCCAAAGCTGTTGCTTCTCATATGCAGTACTCTGCTGTTGTCCAGGTTGTTTACTCTTCCAATATTGGTGGATCATGTTTCTTCAACAGGTCCAGCAGCAGCAGGGAACAACATTTTCCTCTACAGCAAATGGCCGCCTTTCTTTCAGACTCCAGGAGTACCAGAGGCAAAGATAAACTCTAGCTTTCTGTCACAAGGATGGGCTGCGCACTAATCAGTTCCGTCATTTCAGTCCACCTGGTAACACTGATTCCTGAAGCAGCATATCTATACCTTAATCTGGCCAGGGGGTAGCAAAGCATTTGATTACACCTGGAGTCTTACCAATACAAAATGTAATCATATAGTTATTCAAACATGGAGGTTTATATAAACTAGACCTATGATCTTTTCAGTGTAAATATACAGATAAACTGTTGAAGCTGAGCTTAGATTTCTCAAAAATTTCTCACCAGCTAGTTGGAATTAAGCACAAGTAGGTGTCAGCCTTGTAGATAGCAAAAAATAGGTCTTATTACATTGAAGAGACTGCAATTTTGCTTCACTTTGGTGTAGCCTTGAGATTGTACCTTGAAGAAGCAGTCTTAGCTGGGGTACCATAGGATCCAAGAAAACCCACCATAAATGTATTCTTAGACTGTGTTTTCATAGGAGCTTTCAAGTTCTAAAGAGCAGCACTTTACAATAGACAGTTTGCTGGTAGGTCAGTACTCAAAATATTTAGGGCTTTATCAGTCATAGTAGTTCATAAAACTTGACCTGCAAACAAAACCTGGAGCACTCCTCAGAGGAGAACAATAATAGTTTTTACACAGAGCAGCACAAAATTAATAGCTATTATTTTAAATCAGTTGATGCTTGAAAATAGTCTTCAGGATCATTTACAGCAGCAGGACATACCCATTTTGGAATTGGCCAAGCCATGAGTCATGGCAAAAGCAGTCCCCTTGCCCACATTAAATTCTGGCTGTCTGTCAGCTAAGTGTCACTTCTTTATAAATAGTCTGCCTCTGTATAGCTGTTTGAGCATCTGCAAATGGAGCCTAATTTCAGAATCTGAATGTTGAAGTTATTTTCTCAAACCCACAGTTTTTGACAACCAGATAAGTATTTATTCACTACGTTTGCAACAGTTTACTAGAAAAGCATAAAAAAAATCTAAGTATAAATGTACACATTACATTAAAGTGCATTAACAAGAAACAAAATTTCGTCTCACTTGCACAAAATTGAGGTGTATTCCCATGATCCTAAAGACAAGTGTGGCAGGGGCACAGACACACATACATAAGTGGGTATTTAGCCCTGTTACATGGAAGAGTTTGCATTCTGGTGAAATTCCTCAGTTTGTGATTATCTACCAAACTAAACCTTTTCTTTGAGATTTACCAAAGGTGCATATGTGAATTCTGTTTTTTCATTATGATGTTTGATTGCTTGGTTAGGGGAATGTTCTAACTTCTTTTTAGAGAATGATTTTACATTGCCTCACACACGTTCATGTGGATGGGATTTAATATTAACCAGCACGAGATCTGTCCAGTCCTTTACACTATACCTTCATACCATCTCAAGTCTTAACTTTAGGGAACTGGCTTAGCTTTAAAGAGATAGCTGCATCACTTAAGATTTTAGTTCTGCTGAGGTCTTCTAGGCTCCAAATGGCTGTAAGTTATTTTATTTAGAATTTTTAAAAAAGCAAACTCACCTTTGTAGAGGAGGAGGAAGGAAATAATTTTAGCTTTGCTCATTGTGCAATAAATGGGCAAACTGTCTCTGCTGGGTATTTTGTATGTTTGACATATATATATTGATACATACGTATGCAAATATATATGTGCATACACGTGTACACCTCTTTATGTAGTCTCTGTGTGTTACTGTCATTTTTACGCATTTCCTCTCCTTGCTTCAGGAAGCTGAGGGCCTAAGGTCAAACACGATCAAACATACAGTATTTTAAGCATATAGAATGTATGAATATCTAACATGCTTCAAAAATTTTGTCCAATGTTTGGTAAAAGACTGTTCATTGGTTTCAAAGAAATAGTCTGTGAAAACTGTCCTTCAGCAATTTTATAGTCTTAGTACTTGGATTTTTTGCACTTGTATTCTTTGATTGTTTACTTTACAGACTTCTTAAATATATTCATCAAGTAATGAAACAGATGTCTAACAAAATTACATTTGTTTCAATAGTGTATGATGCAGGAGCGCGTTACAATCTTTGGATGCTTGGCCGTTCAGTTGCGTAATTACTTGCATTCCCTTCTTTTTTCCTCTCCCTTTTTTCAAATTACAAAATTTTAACCAGATGGGTGAAGGTTGAACAAAGGTTCATCTGGGTAGATGTTGCATGAAACTGTTCTGCCTATGTCCCTGGGCATTAGTGTCTCTTTAGTGTTGCTTTATGACTCTGACCATGCACATCCTCAAAATATATGGAAGAGCACACGTCACAGACTGCACTTAAGGGGATGTCAGTGGTGTTGGGATTAAAGAAATACTGTACCAAAATACCCGGGTAGATTTAAAAACAATTCCTTGCCTTTAAATATACAAAATATGGGGGGGTTAATTTATATTTATAAATATATTTAAATATACAATAAGCAGAGTTAATAAGGAGCCTGGCTAGACAGTGCTGGGAACCAAAGGACTTGCTGCTTGCCTCTTTTGATTTTGGTGTAGGAAGGCAGGTCTGTAAAAGGAGCTCAGTGTGAAGGCCTTTGTGGCCATGACAGTAAGAACAGTTTTACATGCTGCGGCACAGCCCCGTACTGACCAACAGCCGTCCAGGTTGGCATCTGGCATGCACAGAGGTTACTTTCCCATCAACATAATCAACCTCTTTCCAAGGAAATTAAGGTAGCTGAACAGATAGATGACTGGAGGGCTTGCACACACCTGGGTGTTACCCTTGGATGGGACAGAATGGGAGCAGGGAGCTTAACTGGCTCCAGAACTCTGAAGTACTCTCAAAGCCTGCCAGTTTTGATGTTGCTAAAAGCTGCATTAGGAGCTTCTCACCTTTGTATTGATGTTTCTTGTAATTAGTGAAAATGGTAAGACTTTATACCCAAGCTTTTTTAACTGCTTAGCAAATTAAATTCTAACCCTTTTATTTCTCAGTGCATAAAGGAGTCCTGTGATTTGACCGCTCTTGTGCAGTAAAGCATGTCCTGCTGTCAAAACACCTCAGTCCCTCAGTAGGTCTGTGCAGAAAACGGCACAAGAGCACTGGCAGACCTCGTCAGAGTAATTAATCTTCAAGTCAAATAAAAGAATTTGTATAGGCCAGTAAGGCCCTTCCTGTGAATACTAGTTTTTACTTACACGGTTATTTATAGTGTCTTGTTGAAATGTGTTTCCATTGTCTTTATAACTTCCTCTTCTGCCTCAATCACATAAAATTGTAACATAACACTCCTTGTTTCCAGCTTAACCATAAAAGTATTACGTATGGAAAATGAAACACAGTCTGGAAAGTAGGTATAAGCAGAAATGACGTTTTGTCACATACAAAGCCATCTAGATAATTTGCAGAATGTGCAGAAACTTAAAATTGTGCCAAAACCTAAGGTTTAAAGGAATAACCATTTAGTTCTGTGATAACAGTGTCACATTATTTAGCAAAGAAATCCAGTGAGAAAAAAAACCACTGTTAAGACAAAAATGGCTGTCTGAGAATCTGAATTCACCTTTGGCAACATTTCTAGCTTTTTATTTTTGAAACAGAACAGGGAACTCCAGTCTGAAAGCTGTATCAGGCCTCATGTATCATCTGAAGCAGCCTCTAGGGATATGATGGATTCCGTTTTTCTCTTGCCTTCTGGAGCTAAAAGTGTTTTGTTTCAAGGACCAATTTAGTCTTTAGCAAACTGGAGCTAAGTTCAGTGAAGCTCTTGTAACTGGGAAATGTCACTCACTTCCTACCCCTGAATTAATAAAAGGTTTTAAAGTAACACACTACATGTAATATAAAAATAGTTTATTCTGTGCAGCATCCATTTCTTTAAAAAGTCACGATCCTAACTTTTCACTTTCTGTGCAAAGTTGTCCAAACAATGCAAAGCCATTTTGAAGAAACTACCAGAACGGAATCTGGTATCTGAGATAGACAGTTCATTAGCGAATGGTTCATGGTTTTGGCACTTTGTTTCTGTTAAAAATGGTAAAATATGAAACAATAAATGATGTTAATTTAAAAGGAATAGAGGGTTTTAAGGGATTAGCGTCTTTAAGCTTTCAGTTATTAAGCAGAATAATTTGAGCACCTGAAATCATTTGCTACCAGTAAAAAACCTGCATCTGTTACATTTAGTCTGTTTTGAAGATTATTACTGCAGTCACAAATCCTAGACAGATTTTTATAAGCAGATCTGAAAGATGAGCTGCAGTAGCATGATTTTGTACAGAAAAAAATTACATTCCTTGAATGTGTTTGGGTGAAAAAAAAAAATAGAATGTCTTTCTTTTGCCTTCCTTTTCTATTTCAGGGCAATGCTGTCATAAATATGATCAGCAGTTCTATCACGTTTCCTCAGCCAGCAGGAATGGCACTTTGAAATTGGATAGATTAAGAAAAAGGATAGGGAAGTGGGATAAATGAGGCGGGGGGGGGGACAAAAACCAAACATGTCAAGACCTTCCTGTGGTGCTAACATTGCAAATTATAGATGGCTAACATGTTTCAACCTAGTCCAGTCTCTTCCCTAAGTCTACCCACTCTAATTTATAGGACGTCTGGAAACTTGCAGCATTTCTTTTATATATAAAATGGACACTTTTTCAGAATAATCTACTAAACCTAGTATCCATCTTCTCCATGTTACTTTTCAATGTAATATTTTTCAATGCTCTAGGGAAATCATATTAAAAACAGTATATGTCAGGGTCAATTCTGCTCATTGTTTTTCTTTCAGTACTGCCTTGGAATACCACTTGTGTGATCTGCTGAGGACACTATCTGTAATGTGCCTTTTCCACAGACAGAACTGCCAGATGATAATTACAAAGGTTAAAGGTTTAGACAGAACTCAGAAATACATTTATGTAAGTCAAAGTTACAGATATTATCAAAATTAAATTAGGGCTGAGCCGATTAATCTAAAAAGGTAAGAAATTCAAAAACTACTGGAGACTTTTAAGTTCCTGAGATTTTTCTCCATCCCAAACTCTTTTCCCTTCACAAAGAACACAGGGAAATTCTATTTAACCACACAACACAGCAATTTTATCAATATTGTCTGAAAACATACATAAAATTCCACTTTTCTTAAAATACACTTTTCCTTTATTTCTTCCAAGCGAGCAGTTTCTGGTGATGCATAGCAAGAGCCTACTTGAGTTTATAAAAGCTTTTTAATTTACGTAAAAAGTATAACCACAATGCTCCACCTTTTACTGATAAAGCTGATTTTTCGGTAAGAGGTTGCCCAGCTAATCAGCTTCCAAAGAGATCTGATGAGCTGACTAGCCTCCAGTTACTAAAGCAGATGGCCCAGCCCTAAACTAGTTCTGTTTCTAAAATAAATATTGTTGGAAATCTTTCTTTTCTAAACACTTCTCAGTTTCCTGTCATGCTCACACACATGTTTCTGGGTTAGTTACAACTTCACCATTTTTTTCAGGCTCATCTTTCAGAAACTGCTCCACTTCAATAGAGTCCACCTTGGCATCTTCAGGAGTTTTGTCTTCAGATTTATTTAATTCCTCTCTTTCTGCTGCTTCTTCTTTTGTATGTGGTTCTTCTGATTTTTTCTTAATGCAGAAGAAATTTCCCAAGGCCAATACAAGTGCTGAGGTGGTAACTTCAATTCCAGCAATAATGAAAACAAACATGTACCTTCCTGTTGCATCCAGGAGTTTTCCTGAAAAAGGCAATATTCCAGGTAATCAACAAAAGTGATTATCTTGCAATGAATTTTTTCTGCTTTTTTAAAACATTTAAATTACTGCTGTCTAGAATTACCATGACTATCTATAAGCAAGTTTTTTGAAATAGGATTTTAACAAGTTTGTAACAAAATATTTCTCAATTATTTCGGTTTAATTTAAAAGTCACTGGCACACCACATCCCAAAACACGTACTCCCCTGCACACACAAACAGTCATGCACTTCAACTGAAATAAAGCCAGCCTAGCCTTCATATGCAAGAGATGAGACAAGCGTTTTGGATTTCAGATAAAAATATGTACATCCACGGCCAGATTTGTATCATCAGCTTCCTCTTTCTCCCAATGTCATTGACCTTTCTCCATGGGCAAGGCACTGCCTGCTTAAGATGGAAGTCTTACTTAGTAGGCAGTCTGGAGTAATTGACTGTTTCTGATGCTTTAGTAAAGTTAAATTTTCACAGGACTTGGTGGATGTGAAAGAACAGATGGGAGGATGTGAAGGAAGTGCCTCTCAACCTGAAGATCAGAGGAAGTAGTGCATATAGTACTGGTTCTCCCATGACAGGGATTGTGTCACAATAAAATACTTCATGCTTTTTAGTGTCTGGTGTAAACGGTAAACATTTTATGGCAGTGAACTGTTGGATTTTGGGAGGCAAAGTGTATTTCAGTTCGGGATCTGTAAAATCTATGTTCTTTGATTAGTAATTCATTTTTACTTCAAACTGATGAATTTGACTATTTTGTTGTGTTTCCTTATTCTTGGGTTGTGAGACAAGTGCAATAGTAGCAGTCTACTTTCCTTAAAGCAGTCCAGTTTTATAGTCCTCCTTGTAAGTTGGGTTTTTTTTTCCTTCAGATGATTTCTTTCCTCCTCCAAATTTACTATAGGTATAGAGAAACTATCCTAGTACTTTCCAAAGAAAATTGACAGGTTTTATATTCTGAATCCCAGTCAGATATCTACCAATAAGAGCTTCAGTGCAGGCTTTCAGAGCAGACTTAGCAGCATCTGCAGATGGCAATTTAACCAATACTGAAATGGATCCAAGAAGGAGAAGATTCATCCCACCTCTTCTTGGTATATTTCAGAGAGTAACTGCAGAAAGCCTTTGAAGCATGTGCAACTCTGGCACAATCTGCCTTTCTCAAGCGACTCACGTCCTTTTCTCTGCTCCCTTACATTTTGTGTAAATGGGTTCAATAAACTTGATTTTGAATTTTGAACTAAATGGAATACTTACCTGCTGATGGTGGACCAATTAGAACAGCCATAGCTTCTGCCAGGAGCACTAAACCGATAGCACTGGAAAACTTCTGAGTACCAACAATAGCCATGAGAACTTCAAACTGAAGAGCACCTACCATTCCATAAGAAATGCCAAAGAAAATGCAAAAGACCACCAGTCCACCATAATCAACAGACATAGAACCCATGAGATCTGTGAAACCATTGAAAATCATAGCAAAACTGAAGAGGTAGACACAGCGTGGTCTAACCCATTTAAGACCAGCTACCATTCCACAAATAGGCCGAGCAAAGATATCAATGAATCCCAGAATAGTCAGAAGAAAAGCTGCTTTGGTGTCTTGATACCCTAAATCCTTGGCATAACTCACAACAAAAACTGGGGGAACAAAGAGGCCAAGCACCATGATAGATGCTGCTAGGGCGTAGATTACAAAACCACCATCTTTAAACACACTGAAATCCAGAAGTTTTTTCTTTGCTTTCTTCTCAGCAGGCTCTTTGGTAGCTTCAGACAATTTGGGTGGCTCCAAAGGTCTCATTAGTGCTCCACATACACAGCAGTTGAGCAGCATCCCACCCAGTATAAGGAATCCTCCTCTCCAACCATACTCGTGTTGTAGTATCTGCCCCAGCGGTGAGAGAGCACAAAGAAACACTGGACTCCCAGCAGCAGAGAGCCCGTTGGCCAAGGGCCGGCGTTTGTCAAAGTAACGGTTTAACATGATGAGTGAAGGCTGAAAGTTTAGTGCCAGACCCAAACCTATAACAGAGGGTACATAAAAATTAATACTGGCCTACAATATCACTATTAAAGAAATAATTACAAGTTTTTCTGACTCATGACATAAAACAGTTTTATTCCAAATGGACAAAAGAAATCTAAGGTAACATTTTTAAAGCATTCCACCTCTATAATATTCTTGTACTTTACGATTACACTTCATGCTGTTAAACATTCATAGCAAAAATAAATGACAGTTTAATTGCACATTTATCTGCCATCTTTATTAAAACCCATCTGGGTGATCCTGATGCTTCAAGTATTTATTACTTATAGAAAACTTCAACTTAAAGCTAAGACATAAGTCATTTTCAGCAATGCACACTACTTACCAGTAATCACACCTGCAGTTAGATAGATCTGAACGATGCTTGTGCAGAAGGAAGCTATCACCATCCCCATGGAGGCAAAAAGGCCACCCACCAGCATGACAGGACGACAGCCAAAGCGATTGACACATACGCTACACAGTGGACCTAAGCAAGAAGAGCAAGTTAGAGTTGTTAAACGAACTTTTGCAATTGATTTTATGTCACTTTCCACTTCTTTGGTGGACTTCACAGTGTTAGGTTTATGGCTGGAGTCAATGATCTTAAAGGTCTGAGGTCTTTCCAACCTCAGTGATTGTATGATTCTTTACAGTCAAATGCTTACCTTTTTTGTCTTCAGAGTGCTGTGCAATTTTTCATCACCTTTAATAACTTCTGAGTTACAGAGACTTACTTTTAAATCCAAGCTGGATTTAAATAACTTTTTGATTTTATATGATTAATAGTAATTCTTCTTTGGAATGCCCTAGTTGCACACAAGTAATGATAGGCAGACATGATACGTGCTGTAAATGGCTGTATGATTTATAAACTTCATTGTATGACACAATACTGTTTCAAAATCAGATAACTACCCACCTGTTCCATAAAGCATGGCCAACAGTATGGAAGAAATCCATGCAGTGTCACTATATCCAATGCCAAATTCCCGGATAAGTTCTTTAAAGAAGACACTAACTGCCTTAGGAAAGGCATAGGAGAATCCTGTGATGATAAAACAGCCAAAAAGGACGGCCCAGCCCCAGCCTCCATCAGGGGCTGTAACACCAGATGGACCATCATCAGCTACTACAGCTCCCATGACGAAGCTCGTGTGTTCCCTAAGAAACAAAAAGCAATTAGTGTTTGTAGACACTGGGATGATTATCTAACCAAAATCGGCAAAAACTGGACTACAGTTAAAAATAAGGTATAGGACTCCTTTAAATAGAAGTCTTGAAGATGCACTGCAACTGTAACTATTCCTTTTTCGGGTTTAGTTCTTACAAAGCTTGCAAAAATACATAAAAAGGAGATGCATGCATCTGTGTTTTAAATAAATGTCCCCTCACAGTTCTCAGAGTCAAAACTGGATTTCACTGTTTCATAGAAAAACTGAAGCCATTACAGCAGATCAGGGGTGTATTTGATTTTCACAGATATGTAATAACTACTGCATTAAAGTCTGCTGGATTTTTGTTACAAGACCTTGTTATATGAAGCTCCTGGACTATTCATGTAGGAGACCTGGTGCATCACAAGAGTTCTATGCAACAGTGGACTAGTCAACCTGGCTTTCTGTTCCCTATTGAGGACAGCAATACAGCCCTGATACACTGCTATCTTGAAAAGATACACAGATCCCTTGAGATGCTGGTGAGCTATCAGTTGTCATCCATCGACTAACTACTACTTAAGCTAAGCTGCAGTGAAAATCTGCCCGGGCACTTTTTGTGCATGCTGGGAGTTAGTAGCTGCAGCAGTGCTCAGTACCACTGCCTGCCTGAAGCAAATACTTTCCGTTGTTGTTGTTACTATATTGTCAGTGAAAAAAAAATAATTAGAATTTCATTAATCTACTTTTTCACATCTTCTACATGCAGTTATAAGCAGCTTTGCATGTAAAAAATAAAATCTTTTCTTATGAGAATGTGTAATGCTACCAAGTCTTGGAGAGATGCAGGCTGAAAAAAGATACCGAAAAGGCACATAAAGTGTCCTGGTACATGAGGAGTGCAGGGAGGTATTGCATCACAGCAGTTATGTTTTTGTAGGGTCTCTGTACCACAGAAATCTTGAAAATGCTGAAGTGACCTTCAAACAAGTTACACATTGAATCTTACATCTGCAAAAATTGCCCATTTCTTTGAAGTGCAGTTGATTACTCCTACTGTATGAGTGTTCTCTACAATAGTACCCAAAAGAACAGTGCAAGCACAATTGCACAGCAGAGATGTTCATCACTGAAGAATGCTTTTAACACAATAGGCTTGCACAGTGATTGTTGTAAATTGGGAACTATGTAGTTCTTACATCTCCATTTCAGAATGAGAGTATGTGTGGCACAAGAATCTGATGCAGACTTGTCTAAACAACTGAGCACCTAACAGATAATGGTTAATAGGCCTGTACAGACATACTTACTATGGCGTTTAGGCTAGCACTCCCACTTCTTGAAAGAAACAACTTAATATACATGATACAGAAATAAAGCTGGCCATGACTATTGCTGTTCTATTACCCTGGGCTGCATGAGGACAGTAAGTCTCATAGTATTGGCTTCACCTCTTGTTTTCTGGAAATCAAATATAAGCATTAAGCAATTCATCATAAGTCCATACAACTAGAACACAAAATGGTTTAACAGGAATGGAAATGGGGTACCTCAACAAAACCAGTCATCGAGGTATCTGAGGCCACAGATGGCTCATTTGCTGCCTGCTGTATTAGTATGTAAAAATATATACCTTGGTAAACTGGGCAATTTCTGCAGCAGGCTTTGCATTGCTAAGTAAGTCTTAAGATGCATCTCTGCCAAGACCCTTGACACTAGGATCTGTCCACCCTTCAAAATTGTTCTTTCCAGTAACTTCTGTTTGATACAAGGCATAAAACATTATTCAAATGAGGACTTTTTTTTTTTTTTAAAGCAATGACCAGACAGCACAGAGTAGGTGCACAAAGTGTAATCCTTTGTGTCAGTGCCAACTCTCTAATACTGATAACGGGAAATGCAGATTGAAGTATCTCAGCTGTAATGTATAAAGAACAGGAATAAGAGGTAAAACTGAAGCAGTCCAGACAGTAGGAGGAATCATCACTTACGCTACTTCCAAACTGTCAGAACATTTCATTTTGGGACTGCACGTTAAAAATTTTGGTTGCGGGAATTTTGTTCTTTTGCATTAAACATCTTGCAGCAACATAAAAGTTAGTAATAACACCTGAACGTGCTTTGTTAAAAAATAGCAACTGGCAGTCTCTCCAGACTGTGGCATACGGCATTCATCCCCGTGCTGCTTCCTGCACACAGGCGCCGACTGTCTGCTTTACTGCGTCGACAGCAAAGATGTTCCAAGGCAGCCTCTGCAGCCCTACAGTGCAGAGCCCGGACAGCACACCACACCCGCGCCACCTGACACGGCGGGCGGCGCGGAGAGGAAGCGCCGTCAAGAACCAGTTGGCAGCTCGCTTGTTCCTTCCACAGGAGAACCGTTCAAGCTTCTCCAAGGGGACAGAGGTGACCCCGACCCCCGGGCCCGCCGCGAGCGTGGCCCGCAGGAAGCCCCGGCCACGCGGGGGCTGCGGGGGCTGCGGAGGCCGCTCCTGCCGCGGCCCCGCGTGACCCGCGCTGTGGCGGCCCCGCCGCACCGAGACGTGCGGGACGTGACTGGGCGAGGGGCGGGCACTGCCCGCGAGGGGCGGGCGGGGCCGGGGCCGCTCCCCCGCCCGGCGCTCGCGGCCGCGGCAGCCGGAGCCCGGTTCCCGCACACGGGGAGGAAACATCCTTCGCCGTGGCCGTCCTTCCATGCCCAGCAGAGCAAGTCAGCCTGTAAAAGAGATATTCTATTCCACCTGCCCTACGGGACTTACCATGTCTGCTATGAGGAACAGTTTTAAGTTCTGCTGTGATGAAAGAGCAAGACTTGCTGATGTGAGGGAACCTGGCCTACTTTCCAGCATTTCATAAAAATAAGCCTATGGGAAAACAAACAGTATCACCCATTTACTCTTCTTTACGTCATGTCTATTACCACATTTGGCTAAAAATAACCATAAACCAGCAATCCAGATCTTCAAATGCCATCCTTCTAAGAGTGGTTCACATTTGCACACATATATATCAAAAAGAAACCCCTCTTATGAGGAAAGGTTGAGAGAATTGGAATTGTTCAGCCTGGAGAACAGGATGCTCTGGGGTAACCTTACTGCAGCCTTCCAGTGCCTGAAGGGGCTACAAGAAGGCTGGAGAGGGACTTGTTACAGGGGCATATAGTGAGAGAACAAGGGGGGAATGGCTTCAAGCTGACAGATGATAGGTTTAAGTTAGATATTATGAAGAAATTCTCTGTGAGGGTGGTGAGGCACAGGTTGCCCAGAGAAGCTGAGGCTGACCCATCCCTTGAAATGTTCAAGGGAAGGTTGGACAGGGCTTGGAGCAACCTGGGATAGTAGAAGGAGTCCCTGCCCATGGCAGAGGCTTAGAATGAGATGAACTTTAAGGTCCTTTTCAACCCAATATTATTCATCTGGTTTTGTCCATCAGTGGTTCATGTTAGCACACCAAAATTAAGACTATTAACCAGAACTAAATGAACCCTTGCCTCCATAAACACAGCAGAAGATGCACTTCATCCTGTTGCTGTGTGCCTTACTAGGCTAGACAGTATTCACCTCCTTAAGAACTAATAAGAAAGTAGTGCAGGGGCTCCCATGTAAGATACACAAACAAGTGGTAGTACTTTCAGAAGAGCTGGGCTTGTGGTTGATTTGCACAAGTAAAATTTTTATTTATGATTTTGCTTCAATTGTGGGATGCTGTCAAAGCCTACTGAATAACTATTGCAACAGCTTGCTTTGCTCTCTGCTTTTGCTAGCTCAGCCCTGTTTAGAGGCAAAAAGTTCCATTTAACTGGCTGCAGTTCAGTTTCATATCTCCACAACAGACATGATAGTATTGCCAGTATTTATTCTAGATTCCTTCTATGGTGAATGGGTTCTTCCTTTGGTAATATGTAAAACAAAGGGAACAAATGTAGTTAAATCTGTGTGGTTTCATCTTCCTGATATTATCTTCCTGTTGCTATGGAAACTAGTATAAGCTCACTTAGGAGGAAATACTAGGTGACTGTAGGTAGCATTGTGGGTGGTGGTTTTGGTGTGATGTCTATAAAAGGGGAGCATTTGTATTATAAAAAGGAGAAGCTGGAAATGGCAAGAATCTGTTATTTGCATTTAGCCAATACTCTTAGCCACATAGCAGTACTTCATGGTATGGGTAGAAAGGACATTTGTGAGTATGTAGGCTGACCTGTATAGCTTGAGAACTTCCCATTCTCCAGAAGAATTAATTTCAAGAATTCTCAAGAAGAATTAATTTCTTCTAACTGTTGCAGGAATCTACCCAACCTTGAATTCCTATGATACAAATAAAAAATGGTTATAAAAAATAAAACATGAACTTCCAGGTCGGGAACCCAGTTCAGGCTGAAATTCAGCCTGGAACTCCACCAGGCTGAGAACTATATAGTTACAAAATAAGGAAGATGACCTAAGCTGACCAATGTAGAGATCCTCCTTCAGTTTCTTATGTGTGGAGTGAAGAAAATAATGATTCTCTCTTCACAGGGTGTTGGGGGTATGAATACATAGGAAAGCACATGCTGCTCAATACTGTATTAATAGGAAGTCATAGACCTCACATATTAGCCCAAGGGTATTAAAATCAAAGCACACTAAACAAATTATATATGTTATCCTTGGTTTTGAGTGAAGAATCCTAAGACTAACCAACTCTACTGAAATTTTGCAGGGAACTGCTCCTGCAAAAATATTTTTATTTTAATATTCTTGACCCTCGTGACAGCCCTCTACATATAGAACAACTACCCTCTGCATTGACATCACTGACATCTGCCTATTCAGCATGACTTTAAGTCTTTCCTGATTCTCTAAACACTAATGCATATATCTTTAAATCAAATTTTATTTATTACAACTCAGGCACTTCATAGAAGCCATTTTGATGGGCCACTGGTATAACACACTTGTGGCTTACCTGCTCAAATATCAGCCAGTTGAATTACACAGTCATTCCAAAGGCTGCTGCAAACTTCTCTTCCTTACAAAATCATTACCATTCTTGCCAATGCCTACCCTGACCTCCTCTCCTCCCCACAAAGCCCCACAGGGACTTCCACTCTCCCATTTTGGCTCCCACTGTTTTATCAGAGACAGTTTTCCAGATCCGCTGCCTTTCTTGAGGGTTTGTCAGCTTTCACTATTCTCTTATCTCTCTCTCAAAACTCCTAGGATAATTTTGTGCTGTCTGTACCTGTAAGTGATGTTCCATACCAACACTTAACTGTTTATCAATCTCCAGTCCCCATTTAGCCTCAAAATGTCTTAAGTGTTCACTGCTACAGCACAGTGAGTAACGTTCGTCACAAGTTACTAGAAGACTGCAATGACACAGTAAATTCACACTGCAATTTTAGGTGTAGCAAGTAATACTAAGTAGTCTAGATTCTATAATCTGGGTAAAGTGTTCTACAGGGAAAGTTGGCCTATTTATTTGTTTGTTTATTTTATATAACAAAAGGGTTAGAACCCTCCTCTTTACCTTATTTGGAAAAACAAATACACTAGTGCTATAACAACAGCATTATCAACCTCCATGGTTATTGTATCTATATCAATTTTATATATATCTATGTCCAGTTTCTGGAGCAGTGGATTTATTTTTCTAAAGCCTACAGATGTTTTTACACCACAACCATTACCATAAGTGCATTAATGTCAGCATCACAGCAGCACCTTAAGATCAGAGAACATATGCCCTTTCTGTCTTCACAGAAAAGTGACAAACATGCCTTCAGTTTTATTGGAATTATCTGGCTGGTTTCCATATGCATTCAAAAATATAAGTTGAAGAACCCCAACTTCTTTTGAATACTTACCACTCATTTTCATGTATCATGAAAATTAATTTCAGCCCTGCAGCTATGGTGGCTTTGCCATGTCTTGAAGCTTTAGAAAAACAGAAATTCTTGCTAATTGCTTATAGTGGAGAAGTGTCCTTATATTGTCTAATATAAAACCAGAAAGTTACAGCTAGATAAATACTAATTAAGGGTCTAGTCCTGTCACCAGCTGGACATATGTGCTTATTTCTGCAGAATACCATGGAACTACCCTGATATATAAAGAGCTCATATGCACATGCACTGTATCTCAAGCCAGGTTAGCACATGTAGCTGAATATAGTGAGAAAAGATCATCTGGCTCAGAGGTGTCATTTTACACAATCACTTTGGACAGTGCAGCTGCATAATAGGCTGTCATACACTGAGATGTGTGAATTCCCACATCAGCCACAATTTAAAACGTCACCTTAATATTTTTATAATATACATTGCGTTATACTTCTTACTGAACCACAACAGGTGTACCATACTAATAGATTCTGGTTTACATTTTAAAGCAGATGACTGCCACACCGCTTCCTCTGAAGTAACCATTGCAAAACCATACATCACTTTACTCTGTGATATCCTAAACTATACGGTTTTCCAATTGCTTTACCCAAAAAGCACACAAATCTGCTGCCCAAGAGAAGCACATTTCCTCAACCAGTGCTAACAGTCAGCGCCTATGAGGAAGCTGTATTGCTGCAATTCAACTCCACCTTTGTCCGCTTTTTCTTCACGGAACCGCTTAGAAGGCGGCAAGCCATACACCCTTCCCGGTGGATTGCGAGCAGCAGCAAAAACGGGCTCCTTCCGAAGAGACGGAAAAGGGGCTGCGGCGGCCGCCGCGCGGGGGAGGAGCGGGGTCGGTAAAACAATGGTGGCGGTCGTGGTGCCGCCAAGGGCCACGGCCACGGCCGTCCGAGCGGCGCTCCGGGGCGGGCACGTAGCTCGATGCTCGCGAAGCCCAGGGACGCGCCCCACCGTTCTCGGAAAGCTCGCTGAACCGAGTAACGGAGTTCATGCCCGGGGCTGCCACCATGTCTGACGGATCTGAGCGGTCATCGGTGTGACAAAGAACTCCGAAATTCACCCCCCAGGGCTCGACAGTGAAACAGGAGGTGAGCAGCAGCGAAGGGACCGCGGAGGCGAGACTTTCGCGGAGTCCCTCTTCGCCCAGTAACGGTCTGAGGCCAGCGATGGCGGGAACAAAGCCCGAGCTCGCGGGTGTCTCACGAGTGAGACTGTACGAGTGGCACTGTACGTGCGCTGGGGCAGGCGGCACCGCGAGCCGAGGCGTGACCCGGCCGTCAAAGCGGGAAGCGGGGGACAACGCTCTCCCGTGACGGACAACGCGGGGCTTGGTCTCCAGCACTGCTCAGCGGCCGGACAGCGCTTCCAGGCCGATGGCGCTGAGGACGTTGGGCGACCCGTACGGCAACGCGGGTTTCCTGAGTGAGAGATGCGCCCCCCTGGCCCCACGCGCGGGGGCAAACGCAGCCGGCGGGACGGCGCCCCGACGACCGTCGTGAGGCGGCGCCAAGGGGGGCGTCGTGCCCACCGCCGCCCCGCCGCCCGCCGCAGCCTCTGGGCGAAGAATGGACCCGCGCCGCGTTCGCCCAAAGCTTAATAGGCGCTCGGGCGCGTCCGCCGGCCCGGACAGCCCCAAGCGGAGATGCGCCCTCGATAAGCCCGGCGCTTTGATGTCGGCTCACGCGGCCCCGGACGCCCTCTCCCCGCGCTCCCAACGGCGCTTGGCCCCGTGCGCCAGGCAGGCGCTCCGCAACATCCCGCACAACAGCTCCGCTCTCAGTACCTGAGTCACGTCTCGCGCCTCGCCGTGAGGATGCCCGTGCTCGCGCCGGACCGCAGCCGCCGTCCCCGTGCGCCCGCACCGATCCGCCCCAGCCCGTCTGGTCCCGCCGGCTGCGGAGCTCCGGTGCGGCGGGTCTGTGGCTCTTGCCCCTCCCCTGCCACAGCCCTGGGTCCTACTGCCGCCGTGACTCATTCCCGCCGCTACGGGTCCTCCCGCGCAGGGCTGCCGCGTGCCGCGCCGCGCGGGGGCTGCGCGGGGCTGCGCGGCGCGGGGTCCCGGCCGCGGGGATGCCGCGCCGGCTGCCCACGGGGCCGGAGGAGGACTTGAGCTGTGGGCTTCAACGTGTGAATGGACTTCTGCTGTTGAGGTTTGTTCTGTGCTGCCATTTCTGTTTCCCGGGGAGTGATCGCAACTTCTTCATTGTCTCAAATAAGAATGACTCTTAGGATCTTCCTTGCTTTGTTATGTTCTTCTCGGGCGTTTTGAGTGTGATATTGTGCATTCTGCAGATAAGTTACAGGCTTCCCTCCTCATCCTCTGCCAAGGGAGTACTCCCTGCAAAAATATACTTGTTTGAGACATCTCCTTTTACATCAAGACAGACTGAGCTTTCTGTGCTGATCTGTTGTTATTCTACTGCTATTCATACAAATGTTGTATTATAAAACTGAGTGTGCGTTCATACTGCTGTTTAGCATCTATGAAAGTTGTGGTGGACTTCTCAACTGCACTACAGAAAGTACCACTCCTTGGGGTACCTGGTGCTTAGGAAATTCAGGAGTAGGTGTTCCACTCCTTTATGTGCTTACAGCACACAATCCAGTGTGTAGGGGAACGATTGTCACCCTGTGCTGGGCACCAGCGAGGCCACACCTTGAATCCTATGCTCATTTTTTGGCCACTCCTGGTGAGACACACATCGAGAGACTGGAGCATGTTCAGAGAAGGGATCAGAGCTGGGGAAGGGTCTGGAGCACTAGGAGCAGCTGAGGCAGCTGAGGGGAGCTCACCCTGGAGAAAAAGAGGCTTAGGGGGGACCTTCTTGCTCTCTACAACTCCCTGATAGGACGGGGGGAGCCAGGTGAGAGTTGGACTCTGCTCCAGGGAACAAGGGACAGGACAACAGAAGACGGCCTTGAGTTGTGTCAGAGAAGGTTTAGATTGGATATTGGGGAAAAGTTCTCTTTCAAAAGGGTTGTCAAGCATTGGAATGGGCTGCCCAGGGAAGTGGCGGAGTCACCATCCCTGGAGGTTAACAGTTGGACCCAATGATCTTAAAAAACCAGTCTCTTCCAACCAAAATGAGTCTGATTCCTATCACTAATGTGGAGATACACAGAGGTAACGTTCTAACTAGAAGAGAGCAGGTAGGATACAGTACTGCCTTTTGAAAACTGTGGTATTGCACAGATTAGTAGCTTCTGATATTTTAGAACCTTGCTGAGATCATGTTATACCGAGCGAGGATCTGAAACTCTTCTTACGACTTGTAAGTTTTTTCTTTTCCCTGCACATTATGTTTGTTTTGGCTTTTGGTTCAGTTTTGCTTAACTGTAGCACCTATTTGTCTGTGTGCAGAGACTCATTGCAGTAATGTGTGAAAATGAACAAGGCCTCATGGTTTATTTTGGGTAGATAGCATACAGCAAATAAGACCTATATTGCTAATCTTGAAGATCAGCAAAATCAGCTTTTGACTGCTAACCATTATCTGAACTTAGGCCATTTACTTTCAGGCTAGATGAAGTTAATTACAGGAGAGCAAAAACTACTGATTGTCATGTAACTTCTGAAGTAAGCTGTGCAGTGCCTGAGGCCCAAAAAAATTGTTGAAGTCTAGCAGAGGAAGACATTTTTATATCTCTTCGCACAGGTAATCTTGGTTCTCCAGGAAAAGGAAGTGTGATCCCCATTCACAGTCCCAAAGCACTGGAAAAAACTGCAGGTTTTGAGAGTAGGACATTTTTACTTCTCATCACACACAACCACTCCCCCCCACACACACAGGTCCATCCTGTAAAACCAATTCTCGTAAAACTGCGACTCTGACTGTCCAGGTAAATGTCTTTGAAGTGTATCAATGGCTCTTGTATGGCCATAGAAACAAAAATGAGGGTGGCAGGGTAAATAGTTCGCGCAATCCTCGGGCTTGTTTTGTAGCAGAGTTGAGCCATGATGGGTTGGACATAGCCTTTGGGCCGGAAACTTGGAAGTGCTTTGGATTCTAGTAGTATATGCGTAACCAGCATATACCCTGCTTTTCCTCTCTAAAATGTAGCATTTTCAGGTGGTAAGTCCATATTGTTTTAATTTCCTCCTGAAGCTACTTGTGAGTATTGCTATTTCACAGTGTAGTGATGGGGCCAAAGACTTCTATTCAGAAAGGGTGACTGAGGGTGATTCGAAAGGTGTCTAAAATCTTACCTTTTGCCTGAATCTTAATGGGACTCACTAATGTTTGATAAGAACAGAAAATCTCTTCCAAACTCCTGTTTGCTAAAAGGGCCAAAGGTTTTCTTCTGTTTCCATCTATGAAACCAGGACATTTTCTGCATTTATTTTTGGTGTACTCAGGTTTCTACATCAATCCTCAAATTCACATTGTGTAGACTGTAATCTTTTTGACTCACCATTAAAGTTTGCCCATTTGGGACACTATTGAATCACTGGAAGCTTTCAGTTACTCATTTGGGGAACTGACATGCATTTAACAACATGACTAGGGACTGTTTGAAGTTACATTGGAGAAGGTGGCAGCTAATTTGAAAGGGGGGGTAGGGGTGAAGAAAGGTTGCAAAAAGGTGATGTGATTGATAGGTTAGGCAATGCTGAGGAAAGAGGTAAGGAAAAGGAGCATGCCAGCAGTCAGAATGGTATATGCATTTAGACATTTGCCTACCATGTTTTGACTCTCATGAGTGCTCTGAGAGGCCCACTGCAGAATGTAAATTATGCTGGGACTTGCACTATAATTTTTGTGTGCTCAGGTTTGGAAAATCATTTGAAGCCAGTTTTCACTGTTGTATTTTAAACCAGAGGTGATTCATATAAATAAATGAACTAAATCCCTTTCGTAATTGGAGTATTCTGAAATTATATGTAGCTAAATGAAACTTGTTTTATTTCAAAAGTCAGATTGTTGGTTCCAATTCTAATTTTCAATAATGGTTATTGATGGACTTAAACCCCAAAATTTCTTTAACTGACATGGATCTAGGACACAGTTCTCTTCTGATGACATAAGGAAAGATATATAAGAACTACTTATATTTTAAGATATGTAAGATATATATAGATATATAAGATATATAATAACTACGTAGATAATACTCTATTTTCTTTAAATAAGTGTACTTCAGATATAATTTGGATGCAACATTCAGGTTTCTGAAAAGTCTCCCCTCAGGCAAATTTTATTATAATCTAGAAAAAGAGGAAAGTGAGAGAGCATTACAGGAAGTTTGCATCATGACTTCCAGAGAAGCAAGTCATCTAGGTGACTAAGGGAAAATCATGCTTTCAGTCGTGTTCATGTTTTACATCTTTGTCTGTCTCACGTAGGCAGTGCAGTGTGGTTTGGTTGATGGATACATTGTTTAATAATTAAATGCCTTGATAGCAGGACGTATTTATCTGTGCTGCATGACCTCATGTTGCAGTTGTCCTGAGCTTGTTTTACAAGCTTTTTAAAGTTTTTCACATGATGCAGTGGCAGTTGAGAGAGGTTGGGAAGTTTGCTCCCATCCCTAAGAGCTGTACTTGAAGGGGCCAACAACCTCCTTTCTGATCTGCACTAGGGAGAAATTGCTTAATACTAAACACTCTGATAAACAAAATGTATGGGAAGACAAGTGAACAAGAGACTGAGATCTGAGAGTATGGAACAAGTATTAGCTGTGTTTTGGGAGAAGAGGGTGTTACTAAAAGATTGGGGCTGCAGAGGCGCGTGGCCGTGCTCACACGATGCAGAGGGGGAGCTGCTGTGCGAGAGTGGCGAGGATGGAACGGGGAGAATGTGAGAAGGAGAATTTCCTACGGGGTATCTGAAAGTGAATGCAGTGCGAGGAGCCGAGAAGCGCCGACTGGTTGATCAGGAAGGGAGGCGGAGGGGAACTGGCGGTGCCTCCCGGAGCGGGGGCCGGAGCGGAGGCAGCTCGTGCGAGAGCGGGAACGGGGCAGGGCTCCGCCGGGGCGTGGCGGTGGGCGGGCCCCACGGGCAGGGCCCCGCCCCCGGCCCGCCCCCCCGACAGGGCCCCGCCCCCCGGCCGGGCCCTGCGCGCCGCGGTTGCCGGAGGCGCGTCCGCATCGGTGAGAGCGGGGCCGGGCGGGGTCGTGCCGGCGGAACCGAGCCGCGGCTGGCCTGCGCCGCCAGAAGGCAGTCCGGGCGCACTTCGTCCCGTCGTGCCTCAGGTTGTCCTTCGGAGCTCCCGACGCGTCGCTCGTGCCTCTCGCGGCCTTTTCTCTGTCTGGGCACCCGCTGTCTTTCTGCACTGTTTCTGCTACGTGCCCTTCATGTGCTGTCCCTGAGTCCAGAGCATTATCTTGTGCTCCTCTCTACTGCTTTCCTCTAAGGGACTTGACCTCAACAGTCTGCCTGCCATCTGCTCTTTTGATTCAGAACATCTGACCCTCTGGGCCCTCCATGGGACCTTCCTTCTGGGATGTGTTTTCTGCCTGTGGGCTGTTCTGTTGGCAGTGTTTTCTTTCACCCCCACTCAATTGCGTTTTTCTCCCTTTCCGCTTTTCAGGTGTACAAACCTCTAGTCCTGGAGAGTACTTGATCCCTACCTTGCCAGTAGCATTCCCTTTCTCCATCTGTGTCCCTTCCTGTCATCCCGAGGGGTATTTGCTCTAGGAACTCAGTATCGCTGTTCCTCATGGTGTGTTGCCCTCTATTTACATTCCTTGGACACTCTCTCGAATATGTAACCACTTCTCAGTCCTAGAAGCAATTGTTTCTCCCCACCATACCTTGCAGTCCTTTATGGCTTCTAGCCTTTTGTCTGCCCTGCGTAATGGCAGAGCCTAATGTGGTAATGGCTGACCCTGTGCACCGTGCAGTGTACCCAACAGCACAGCCCCACCAGGTACTATACTCGAGGTGTGTCCCTGCTACCAAGTTTTTCTTGTTTGTTCTTAGGCCTTTATCCTATCCCCCAGCTTCTGCTGTATTTTGTCTATTCTGTTCATTATCGTATAATACATGATGTATATTTGCTGTTTCATATGTCTAACCTTACTTGTAAGGTAAACAGCAAACCAGTCTTCAGGAGTAAAGAGACAGCACACAAGTAATGCTAACTTGTATCATTATTTGAATCATAAGGGATGGCTGCAAAGAGGACGGAGGCTCTCTCTTCCCAAGGAGCCACATGGAGAAGGCAAGGGGCCATGGGTACAAGTTGCACTGGGAGAGATGTCATCTCAGTGTAAAAATATTTATTATTTTTTACTGCAAGATCAATAAATCACTGGAACAACTTCCCTAGGGACATAGTAGAGTCCACATCGCTACAGGTTTTCAAGAAAAAATTGGACAGGGTACTAGATAATCTCATTTAGGTTTCCTTTCCTGTAAAAGGTTGGACCAGATGAGCATTAGTTTTATGACTGACATAATCAATTAACATCTCTTCAAGGTTCAATAAGAAAATGAGGTCATGGGCAAAAGAAAGTATCTGGGAATCTAGAGAAGGAACAACACACCAGAAGAACTTCTAACTAGCCTGGAAAGAGGCATCTGCCAGTCCAAAGCAGCCACTGGAAACTAAAGAATTGCTCAGGTGGCCTGCATTTTGTGTGACTGGAAATGCATGGTTTACAGTATGGATTTGGCTCATGAAAAAGTCCCTCTGAACTCTTCATTTAAAAAAAAAGTCATTGAGCAGTTTTATATCCCAGATTGCATCACGTGTTACTTTTCTTACACAAGTATAAACATGAGAGGGTGGGTTGTTCTTGTATCTAGACTTCAAGAAGAAATCGTAGTGCCAAAACGCAGGCCAAGATTCTCATCTGACTGAGATATCTAGGGTACCTGCCTCTAAAGAATTCCAAGTTCAATCAATGCATGAACAGGAAGAGAAGCTGAGGGCTCAGTTGGCCAAATTCCAGAAAGGTGCAGAATGTTAAAGAAGACTAATACTTTGTCTAAGGTGACAGTTGCAACCAGTCTTAAGAGTGTGCTGAAGTCATCACAGTTTTGTGTTTTAAAAGCTCATCAATCTGACAATTAAACCCTTCTTGAAAGCCCATAAATTCTGAATATTTGTCTCATTCTGTGCACCTCCTATCTCTTCTCTTTCTATACTGTGTTTTCAGTGTATGTAAATGCAGTAGCCTTTGAGCTTAGAAATTTTATCCTGACAATCCAGCAGTTTTAATTCTTATCTCTTTTGTATCTCATTTCTGATATTAGCAAAAAGGAAACGTGCTGTGGCTGGAGTTGCTGAGAGCAGCATTGATGCTGAAGGGCAGTTTATGCCGCTTGAGCTGAGGTGACCTCCAAAGCTGATTCTAAATACCCGTGCAGATGGACCCTCAGAGACTGTTGAGCTCCAAGCAATTAAAATGCTTTTGTCCTGTAAAATACTTAGAGTGGAATAGAATAAAATAGATAATTTGTAAAGTAGAACAAGGAAAGAAGATGAGCACAATAAACAAAGCTGAGATTAAACAAAAAGCCCTAACCCTAAACAAAATAAAACAAAACAAGCAAAACACCCCACCACAAAACATTCTTAGTATTTATTTTGCTGAAATCAACAGCTTTGCTCTGTGTATCATAGGTATAAGCGGCAACTGTCTCTGGCAGCTGAGCAAGAGTGGATTCTAGAACAGAGTAAAATGCAAACAGAACTGAACTGGCAGCAGCTCTCTGAGAATGCGGAACATAATAAGTATTGGAAATCAGAGGATTTAACACAAAGCCTGTCTTCATCAAGAGAGGAGGTGAGAATTTCGAATTAACACTGTTTAAGAATCATCTGTTGTAGAGAGAGCTATGGAGTTTTTCCACCAGTGTTTCTTGGGGAAGTGTGACTTTGGTCTTCTTTCAAAAATCTGTGCAACTGTAATTCTATATTGTGCACAGCAGTTCATCACATACGTTTGATCGGAGACCAGACTGATTTTCATGAACAGTCTCTAATAGTGGTCTTTTCTCTCTTTTCATGAAATCAAGTCATTTTGAGAGATGTCACTGCTTTTCTCTTGTCATTGTAGCAAAAGAAGAAAGATCTCTCTTAGAGCAGCCCCAGGCCAAAAAGAATTTCAGATCACAGTACCACTTGAATTCTATCAAGGAAATGATATTAGTCCTGGAAAACTCTGAGTACTTTTGTATGGGGAAAAAAAAATTCTATTTTGTGTAGTATACAAGCTTCTGTTTCTGAAAAATTTGTGTTTGTTGTTTAGAGACTTACACAATGGGCTAACAGCTCTCGATGCCAGGTTGCCTAGTAAACTCATGGGTACAGAGGAAACCCTTGTTTATGAAGTTTAGAATGCAGTCATTTACTCTGGTGTTATTTTATCATTGTCTTTCAAAAACGATTCATAGGCATCAATAGCTGCAGCAGCATAGAACACATGGGAGAGATGAATCAGCATTGTCCATTTCACAAAAAGATGAGAAAATGAAACAAAATTATTTGTCTCTGAAGGCAGTTTTTGACAGAGCCAAAAGGGATGTGCTTAAGTCTCTGTGCTACGATTTAAAATATCTTCAATTTCCTTCTTTTTTCTGCTTTTTTTCTCTTTATTTTGCTTTTTTCCCTTCCTTTTTTCTTTTCTTCTCCCTTTCCCTTCCTTTCTTTCCTTTTTCTTTTCTCCATCCCTTTGTCCTTGAGCTGCTGACATGCTCTGGTTTTCCTCCTTTCCCTCCCTCCTAGGTTGAAGCTGGTCTGCAGAAAACAGACTGCAGGTTGCCTGAAGTGAACACTGTTCTTTCTTTCCCTGAACAACAAGCATCATTTAATCACAGTATTTTACCTGAAGGGAAGAAGCAGGTTAGACCACAGTTAGTGTAGACATGGATGAATTCATTCTGAGATGACAACTTTATGGGTCTTGTTTCCACTGGACTTACTGTAAGCAGTTCATCTGTTTCATATGTTTCATTCAAAATATAGACATATCTAGCCTGGAATACATATAGATTAGTTGTCATCGGCTTAATTATGGCTCTCATTTATTACTCACTGGCAAATGGAGCAAGCTGGATGTAGACAGTTGCTTCAAAACACGATGACACACTGTACCATCATGACACATCAGAATGAGAAGAATTAACTTCTGGAATGCTCTTGTGTCAGGTGCAGTTCAGGGTAGATTTTAAAGTTGTGAAGTTAAAATTTTAAGGCAGTGCTTCAAAATACTAATATGCCAGCTGTTTAAAATAATGTCTTGTATTTTAGTATCACTATTTTTCCTTTCATTGCTACCTAACAAAATACATATATTTTAAAACCACATTCAAAGTTGCAACATAATACTGGTTTGAAAGCTATGCTGAGGGATAATGCATTGTAAGTAGAAAATGGTCTTTTGTAAATAAATGAAAGTAGAGTGCTGCAGCGCACTCTACTGGGCAGCTGCAGATGCTCACAAGTGATCGGTTCAGAGCATGTTACCAGAGCTTGCTAAGAAAAAGCAGTGTTAAGCAAGCCTAGTAGTTCCTGAATGAAGAAAGTGTTGTATTCAGAAAGATACGTCCTGAAGGCAATTTTTATCATAGACAAAATTAAACTGCTAGCAAAAATTTGCTATGGAGCAAGCTGTTTTTCCAATTTAGTTTCAAACTGTACCAATTTGCAAATTGATTGTTGAGATATCGAAAGAAGCAGGGTTGTGCAGGGGTTTTTTAGCTGTTTGCATTCACTGTTGTCTTCAACTGTTGCTGGCAAGACTGTTTTCATTGTCACACCTTTCCTGTTCTTGTTAAAATACTCTGGTTTTTCAATTTTGGCCTGTAGGATAAGCAGTACTCATCTCAGCAAAACCTTTTTGTCTCTGATTTATGGGAACAGCCAATGTTTAAAAAACTAAATAGCAAAAGAAAAAAAGTCTACTGTTCTGAGCTAGAACCTGTTCCTGTAATTTTTCTGTACAAAATGAAGTGTAGTAGCCATTCTCAGCCTTTTTATTAAGCAACAGAGATGAAACACACCAGCCTGGAAAATCTTGTTTATAACTGATTTTTTAGTATGACTTAGGTCATGTTTGTCTAACTAGAGCATTCTGATAATACCTTAGAAGTGTACAGGTAAGGAAAGATTGCCTACAGTAATTCTGATTTACTATGTGGTATTCTCTCTAGACCCTTGTCCACTTATAAAAATCTGGATCAGTTGTATCTCTGGTTCAAACTCTGATGGTTCATGTGTATGTTGCAGGTTGAGATGAAGTTCTGGGCCTCAAAATTCAGAACACATCCGGGTGATGTATTGGTACCTACTGGTGCCTTTCCCCTCCTCACCTTAACAGCCTCAGGGAGACTGTAGAAGCAGAATAGGCTATCCTTATCTTTTACATGCCCTGTACTGTTAGGGCAGAAAGAGCCCCCCAGGGGAAAGAAACTGTAGGGCAGCTGTCACCTTTACGACAGGGAAATTTAGTTTGAAGGCCATTAGCATTCCAGAGCATATTTTCAGATCACACTCACAGAACACACCTATGACTGGGGAAGTAAGGGGACTGAAGGAAGCAAGGAATGATGGAGAAGATGGAAAGGGAGTAGTGTTTGAGGCTGTGCAAGGCATAAATGTTGAGAATGAAGTAATTTGCTCACACATGTTTTACGTGCCATGCCTCAGGGGTTGCCATGCTTCTGAAGAGGCAGAATTGCTGCTTTGCAATGATTTAAGGTTAAGGTTGAATTCATAGAAACATTTAAAATTAGCAATATTCAATACAAATGCTCCAAACATATTTCATAGTCCTTTTGTTTTCAAAATCATCTGATCTGGGTAGTCTGTGAATTAGGATTTCTTTAGTGACTGCAGGGGTGTATATTCTGCTGTTGCAGGGCTTTTTAATACTCCTGTATCAAATAGTATCTACATTTCTGAAATGGATGATGACAAATGTTTCTGTCAGTAAGAGAGGATTTTACAGGGGTGGAATCTAAATTCTGCATTCTCTGGATGAAACCACAGTTATAATACACCACCATTGGTCTAGTGTAACTTCTTTAAAAATGTTTGCAGACACTGAATGAAGAAACAGTAAATACTGTCAGGGCCCTAATATTGTGGTCCTTATATCCCATTGGTCTTACTGGATTTTTTCCCTGAAGATTGTCCTGAAATATCAAGTGACCAGAAAATGTGTTTTCTAATCAATGTCTGTATGTTTTGGCTTTTGTGGATTTCTTGTCACGTCTCGTTTTCCTTTGTTTTTTCCATCTCCAAAAGCTGCAAATTTGGAAATTGAGGAGGCACATAAGAGGAAGGAAGTATTTCAGTATTTGTCCTTTTTCCTAAACATATGTATCTGACTGTTGCCAGGAATTACATTCTGGAGCTAGCAACCTTTGGTACAACAGACTAAAGCAGTTCTTCTGGTTTGTCATCTAGAGCACTTCACATTTTTGCCGTGATTAGGCCATCAGTTTATGCACACAGGGCTGGATTTCCAAACTAAATCTCCAAGATAATCTTTAAGGCTGCAGGCAGCCAATGAAGAAAACTGAGCAATTCTCCTTTGAAAATTTAAGAAACAAAATCATTCTGGGATGTATTAGTTCATAAGCAAGCTGCTTATATTTTACTGATATAAGTAAGGTCTTTTACAATAAAAAGCAACCTTGGTAATCTGGGTTTTGCCAGCCTCTTCAGTTCTGCAAGTCTGTAAGAATGATACTTGCTTATTAATTCAGACTTCCACCAAGTGTATTAACAAATGATAGGCTTCAAGGCCTTTATGAAGGTGGAGCTTCAGTCATTATCTGACAAATATTTCTTTTACAATACATGTTGTTAGCTTATCTAACATGCAAAAGAAAGACATGGCTACTTACTTTAAATTGAAATTCTTTGATGTTTTCTAGAGATTGTCCATCGTTCAGGTTATCTGGGTGTAGTCCTTACATTCTTTACCCTTTTTCTGTTTAGAAAAGAACATCCAGCCTCTTTATGTTACTGTGAATAGATGACCTCCAATGACACTTTCAAGAATTTGACAGGTCAGAAAGGGGACTGCTGGTGAGCCAGTAAGTTGTCTAAGGAGATGGGTGCATGGAAGGGACAGAGATAGCACACTTACAGAACAACAGTGACAAAGTACAGCCACCTCTGTGGCCATGGTCCTCCCCATCTATGCCTCTCCCTATGGTGTTCTCAGCATAGCGCTTTTTTTGCCTGGCAAATCCTCAATAACCAGATCTATTTCTTTTCCTCCTATGGTTCTTTCTTTCCACATAATGTTCATGGGTTGAAAGAATTAGTATCTCTGTGTGTGATGGTGTGGAGAGAATATGTGTTGCTTATCAATGAAGGGTTCTTATTGTCTTGTACTTTTATTTTCCAGATATTTCAGTATGATGATAAAAGTTCTCTGTACAAAGATATTCCTACCTTGGAAATAAAAAAGCTTCAGAAGCAGAATGCCAACCTTCGAGCTGCTATTGCACAAATGAGGAAAGAAATGGAGAGTATCGATGAGCAGATGTTGTCCTCTCTTCCTCTGACAAAAACCAGGCAGCTTGCAGAGCAAGGTGACAACTCTTGCCAAAGATCTTTAAATTCAGTAAGGAAGTGTAGCAGGTCACAACCTGTGAGGGCTGCCTAGCCCATGGGTGTGTAAAACTTGTTGCTGTGGGGTTCTCAAGATGGCACAATACACATGCACACAGGAATCTCAGTGGTCTGAGATTCTTCATTACAAATTACTGCAAAACTATTATTAGTAAAACCAAATACACACATGCTATAAGTCACCACAAAATTACCACTAGAAAAGCAAATATGTATATACATATTGCAAAAGTAAAGCAAACATATGTATATTACAAGTTATGACAGAATTCCTGATAGCAAGTATATAGAATCACAGAATGGTTTGCGTTGGAAGGGATCTTTAAAGATCTCCTAGTCCAAACCCCCTTGCCATGGGGGTTTACAGTATATCTACTGAAGTGGTGTACAAAAGGAGGCTCATGAGGGACCTTACCACTCTCTATAACTACCTGAAAGGAGGTTGTTGTGAGGTGGGGGTCAGACTCTTCTCCCAAGTGATAGGCAATAGGACAAGATAAATGACTTAAAGTTATGCCAGTGCAGGTTTAGATTGAATATTAGGGAAAATTTCTTTTTGGAAAGGGTTATTCAAGCATTGGCACAAGCTGCCCAGGAAAATGGTTGAGTCGTCATCCCTGGAGGTATTTCAAAGATGTGGCACTTGAGGACATGCTTTAGCGGTAAACTTAGCAGTGTTAGATTAATGGTTTGACTTGATCTTAAAGGTCTTTTCTAACCTAAATGATGCTATGATTCTGTAACTAGACATGTGTGTTTGTGAGACAATGTTCTAAAGCAGCTGTTGCTATTACACTCCTCTTTTAGGTTCAGTGAGAAAAAACAAAATTTCAACTGAAACCACTTTGAGCAACTTCAAAGCTCATTTAAGCTCAGCTGAGCTGGATTGTGTAGTAAATCCAGACACAGAAAAGGTATGAAGAAGTTTAAACTATGTAAAATACCTCTATGTGTGTGTGTGTGTGTGTAGTTAAATGCATAGTATATTATTTTTGTTTGAAAAAATATTATAAACTGCAGTAATATATGCTTATATGGTCAGTTAGATGAGAGCAAAGATTTTTTTCAGTCAAACTTGTGCTTATTCTTTCTAGGCAATAAATTTTGACTAGTCAATGCCTGCCACAAGTCACTCCTGATCTTTCAAACCTGTCTTGATTTTTTTTTTTTCCCACTTGCAAATGCTTAAGCTACTGTGTATCACCCCTTCAAGTTTTCCATTTTAAATCCATTATTGTAAATCCAAGTGCAACTTAGTATGACCAGGAGAAAGTACCAAGTGCCAGTGCTGCCTTGGAACACTCTCCACCTGTGAAGGAAAAACCCACTAGCTCTGGAAGCATCTTTTGCTCAGTTCAAGGGATTACAAATGTCATTCCCACTGTGTTATTTTAAACAGTAAGAAAAATATCAGCTTTAAAGTGTGACAGTGGCATTTCTTGAAAAAATAATAATGGAATTGAAAACTGCGACAAATATCTAATAATATGTAAGGAGTAAGTCACTATGTTCTCCTCTTTCTGTCTTCCAGCAATTTCATGGTGTAGTAAATGGAGTCTGAAGTAAGATAGTTTAAAATACAAACTGAAAAAAAAAAAGGGTTTTCTAATTGTCAAGCCATCCGTAAAATCTACCAATATCTATTTCATGCTTTAATATTAGTGTTAAGACTCACCAGTAACCATGTAAGTTCAAGAAAAGTGAAGTAATAGTCAAGTAATAAATAAGTATGAGAGGTCCCAATTATGCTAAAAGCTAAGAGCTTAAAAAACTGAAACAATATCAATGTTTGAATAAAACCTTGGAGTCTTGGCAACCTTGTGTGAAAACTTGCAAAACCCGCCGGGCATAGATAGTGTTTAATCTTTGCTGAATATAGAAGGGGATTTGTTTGCTCATGCTGTCAAATTATGTTTAGAAAATCACTGTGTGACAGTATAGGCAGCTCAGATTTATTTTTTCTCTTTGATCACTTCCAGAACTAGGTGAAAACTGAATTTTATACCAATTATTCTTTCTTTGTTGCAGAAAATGTTTTACAAACTACTCTCCAAGATGCATTCTCATTTTCTTTGCATTTCATTAAGTGGGGATAGAGCCTTAAAAGAAAAAAAGAAAACAGTGACTTTTCCTTGGAGACTGTAAAATAGGAAATGAACATTCTCTGTTCCAGAGGTTAATCCTTTGCTTCATGATGCTGAACTGTAATTGAATGCTCATGGCTGGATATGAGAACAGGAACAATTTTCAGGCAGTGATGTGCACCTTCAGCATAAAATGCTGAATTACTTATGCTTTGTATGTATGGACACATAGTAAATAGCAGATGTGCAGACCAAAACATCAAGTGAATAAAATGCTGGAATTGTACTTAATGCTGTCTTCACTGAAGTTGAACTATCGTTTCCTGGCTATTTCTGCTGTCTGCTTTATTTTTTTTTTCCTTAGTTCATGACAAGCCTTCTTAGACATCAGCTGGGAGCTGGAAGCAGTCCTGAAAATACCTTAAAAATAATGGGCAAAACTTCATTAGAATTTTTTACTAGATTTTAGAAGTGCTTATCTTTAACATTCTTCTGTACTGTCTCTGTGCTTCTTATATCTATTAATTGCATGCTAAGGATGCATGCATCTTAAGGCCATGAAGAATTACAGGCAAAAATATTTCTACCTCGGGGAGTTCAGAATCTTTTAAGCAATAATGGGAACTAAACGTGGGTGTGCAGACATGAAGTAAAGAGAACCATAGTGATAGTATTCTTTTTTCCATTTAATGTAACAATGGTTCCATGACCGTAATCTGGAAATTTTAGACTCCGGAGCTAAAGAAAAAGAGGAAAGTTTATTGTGGAAACTAGTAAAATAGGCATGTAAACTTCTGTGTGTATGTATATTTTTCTTTTTGCATCAGTTCTGAGGAGAGCTAAGGCAATGGTGGTTGATTTTTTAGTCAGTATGGATAATAGCTTTCAATGTGTACTTCTTGAGTGGTAGTGTGCAGGGTGATTCAGTCGAAAACTGATGGGCATTGCACAGTTAGTGTAGTACACGTCTAGCTAGTTTATAGAAGAGTAAACATGAGCAAGAGGTTTGTGAAACGATTTTAATGCATGTGATATATTTAGATACTTGTGGCAATGTGTGAAATTTAAAGTGTCTATAGGGTGATGATTTGTTCAGTGAATGATGAGTATTTAAATGGATATCAAAAAATGTCCTTTTTGGGGGCTGAGAGAGGACATTATATAGCTCTTGAAAAACAAGGATGTTACCTTTTGGGTAAAGACTTTTATCATTATGTATATGTGCAGGTGGACTCAGGTTTGCAGAGACAAAATGGATTGTAGAATCTTTGCTTTTCACTCTGCAGCCTTTCTCTTCAAAACAATGTTTTAAGTCATATCTACTCCTTACGTGTGTAGGTACATGATGATTAAACAAGAAGGATTTTTGGTAGTTTGCTATGGCTATGAAGTGTGGGTTTTTTCACATTTTATCTTAAAATTAACTGCTCTTTAGTTTACAGTTATACGGTGTTTATCCTATGTCTATTATTTTATGCTCACAGTTAAGAGTATTTGTGTGGCTGTCTCAGGCTGTTATAGTGTTATGCTCCACTGTTTCATTTGCCTTATATTGCTAGCAAAATCTTGGAAATGGACCTTAAAAGTGCACTGTAGACTTCAACTTTGCACTTTTTCTTCAACTGGATTCTAATGCATGTTTGTACAAATCTCTGAACCTGCAGACCACGCTTTCCAAATATTCATTATAAGCACTATCTGTTTTATTCAGAGGCCAGAACCCAAAGTTCTTGAAGAAAAGCTAGTAGATCTTGGACAACAGTTGCCTGATGTAGGTCCAGGTGTTGAGCTTCAATATGGTATCAGACATACTCTCCAGGGAATGCAAAATAAACTGAAGGAAGCAGCAAGAAAAATCTCAATTCTAAACCAAGAGAAGCAGCAGTTGATTGAAATGGGAAACAGACTCAGGGCAGAACTTGGAATGGTGTTAAAGGAAGGTAAATTTATTCTACTGAAGAGTGCTAACATATATTTAGAATGAAATCTGGGAATCAGTTCATCCTTTGAGCTGGAGAGAGCTTTAATATGAAAACAAAGTTCTGGACCTGACTGATCCTTGATCTGCATAGGTTATGTGAGACTGCGGTACTAATTGTTGCAAACAAGATTATCCTGTGATAGGAGATGCTAATATAGAATGATGAGAGTCCGTATGTAGTAACTTTTTTTGATTAACATCTTAGCCAATGCCTAGATGTCAGTGTGGGAACTGGAACTTGAACTAAGACTTTGTTTATGGGCAGAAAAGAGGTAGTTTATCTCTTGGAATAAAAACTAATGTTTTAGGAAAGTGGAAGAGAAAGCAAAATAAGCCTACTGATCAGCAAACTTGAATTAAGAGTATATACGATGTAAGATGATTTTGCTGTGGATATTTAAGTTCCACATACAGTTTCTCTGGCAATGAAGCAAAGGAAAAACCCATGAGGCTCATTTCTGCATAGCATTGAAACCATCTGCAATGAGAAGGCCTATAGTCTGTGGTTTATTTCTATCCACTGTAAACATTGCTGAGAATGTAATATTGATGACAAAATAACAACGATGACTGCCTTCCATGGTATTTTCTCTCCTTTATAGGACTTTGGCATCCTGTTAGCTCTAAAGGCTGCACAGTTTGTATTTCCTCTGGTAGTCTGCTTCCAAGAGAACTTGTCAAAAGAACACAGTGTCAGCTATCAGCTCTAAAACATCTACAGCACAGACTCACAACACAGGTAATTATATGCTCTCTGAAATTTAGTAATAATGATCCATTAAGCCAGTTCAAATTCATGAATGTAACTTTCCTTAAAATTCTACATTTAACTGACTCTTCCTGACTAAATCTGTCTTTGGAAGATTTCATAGAATCATAGACTATCCAGAGCTGGAAGGGACCCATGAGGATCTTTGAATCCTGATGCCAGACAGGACAACCTAGAAGTTAAACCTTATATCTAAGGGCATTGTCCCAAATGCTTCTTGGACAGACAGGCTTGCGGCCATGACCACTTCCCTGGGGAAGTTGTTTCACTGCTTGACCACCCTCACAGGGAAGAACTTTTTCCTAATATCCAGTCTGAATTTCCCCTGATACAGCTTTAAGCCATTCCCTCTCATCCAATTGCTGGATACCAAAAAGAAGAGATCAGCACATCCCACTCTGCTCCCTGTCAAGAGAAAGAGAACAAGGAGGTCATTCATTCCTCAGTCTCCTCTTCTTTAAGCTGAACAAGCCAAGTATCCTTAGCCACTCCTCATAAATCTACCCCTCTGGTCCTTTCACTATCTTTGTTGGCCTTCTTTGAACACATTTAATATTTCTGTACCCTTCTCATATTGTGGAGCCCAAAACTGCACACAGTGAGACCACAGCAGTGGTTAGCATAGTGGAACAGTCATTCCTTTTGGTTGTTCAGCTGTGCGGTGCTTAACATATGAAGGACATGGTTGGCACTTTTGGCCACCAGGGCACATTGTTGACTCACACTGAACTTGCCAACAAGCAAACCCCCAGATACCTTTCTTCAGGGCTGCACTTCAGCCTCTTGTCCCCCAGTGGATACCAACATCCAGCATTACACTGTCCTGGGTACAGAATCCATCATTTTTGTTCTTGTAAAATTTCATGCAGTTGGTGATTGCCAAGCATTCCAGTCTGTCAGGATCTCTCTGTAAGCTCTCTCTACCCTCAAGGGAATCAACAAGTCCTCTTAATTTAGTATCATCAGCAAACTTACTTCGTGTGGACTCAATTCACGTGTCCAAGCCATTGATAAAAAGACTGAAGAGAACCGGCCTTAAAATTGAGCCCTGGGGAACACCACTAGTGACTGGCCGTCAGCCAGATGTTTTCCTGTGCTTAAGGGGTTTCCCCAGATGCTTAAAGGGTTTGGGACTTCAAAAGTAATTTAAACATGATCTTCAACGAAGTGAGGAAAGGCCATTTGAAGTATTTGCAGTATGTCCTAAGATAAACTTTTAAATTATTAATCAGTGAGCATATTTCCAGATATTCACAGTTGGTGGGATTTTAAAGCACCCATGTCCAAATTAATGTAATAGCACCTTTTCCATATATGAAAGCAGGATATATAGTTAACCTGTCTCTTATAATTAAAATACAACTTTTAATAGTTAAATTGCAGCTTTTATCAGAGAGACAAATGGATAAATCCTGCCTCCCCTAGTAATTAGTGGCAAACCTCCCAGTAACTTCAATAGTCAGGGTTTCACTATGTACTTTACTTAATTGATCAGCAGATTTGTTCCTGTGAGGATTGAGTCAGAGCAGCTGATTGTCATTGTAGTTTTGAGGGCAGTAAACAATGTTCTTTCAGAAAGGGTGAGGTTGTTGCTCCAAGGTATAAAGCTCCAGTAGAATTATTAACCAAGTTCGGTTGGGGAAATACTTCCTCTGGGAACCACTCCGGGCAAGTTGTTCCAACCTGCCAATAAAGAAGGTTGCCATTTGTTTGGAGTTTTTTGCCTTACACTTCAGCAGAGTGTCCTGTACTTCTTTGTGCCCATTGCCTCACTCTTCTGCTGCATAGCACTGAAAAGAGTCTGACTCAGTCATCTTTATCTCCTTCCACCATCCCCATCAGGTGCATATATATGTTGAAAAGATCATTCCTGACCTGTCTCTTCTGGAGGCCAGCAAGGCCAGCTGCCCCATCCTCTCTTTGATGTCAGCTGTTCCAATTCGCCAGTCATCTGTGTGGCTGTTTGCTGTTTGTGGCTGTTGCAGTATGTCCATGTCTTTCTTGTCCTGGGGAGGTCAAAAGTGGACACAATACTCTCAATGTGGTTGCACCAGTGCTTGGTAGAGGGAAATAATCACCTCCCTTGACCTGCTGGCAGTGCTTTTCTTGGTGCAGTCAGGATGCTGTTAGCCGAAGGCCTCATGAACATGCTGCCTGCATCATGTTCAACTTGTAGTCCAACAGGTTTCTTGGTTTTTTTCTGCTGAGCTGCTTTCCAAACAGTCAGCCTCCAACATAGTAGACTGAAACTGCAATCTCCTCTTTCTCTGGGGTTAAAAATCAGCTGAATTTAAGCTAATGTCCTCTGGAGGATCCTGTTTATTTTTAATTCTCCCTTTATATATTCATACTTGTCTTAGCTGAAATTAAGAAAATATCTGAGAGCTTTTTTGTGAATTACTGAAGTTCCAGGAATATGTAGGAGATTGAAGTTAAATGTTTCTCTTTTTATGTAAGAGATCCCTAGTATTATCTCTAGATAATATGAAGCTACACAGGAGATAATGCTAGCATGTTGTCAGATTACACTAAGAAATCACAAATTTCAGTTATTTACTTGAAAATTTTACCATCTGAATACATTCTAAAAATGTCTTAAATATTTTTACACCTAGACACATTCTAAAAAGGTAAGATGGAACAACCACACATTCATGTTGAGCATACCATCCTGTAGGGCTTTCAGCCTGAAATTACCACTAATTCTTCAGATGTTGTCTAGTTGGCCTAGGTGTAATACAAACTATATTAACCATCTGGTCAGACAATTTGAATACCAAAGGTGAGTTTCATGGAAAAGAGCCAGTGGAAGTAAATTCTAATTAATATTTTATTTTTCTTATAATTAAGAATGGCATTTAAAAAAAAAAAAGGCATATTAAGCTCCGTAATTGCTTGGAGTAAGTGCTACAAATTACATAAATGAATGATTCAGCTGGTCCAATCTTTCTGGCAATTTAATTATGCTGAAAATAGATATTTTTTTCAGTGAAGTAAAACATCACTGCGGATTGTACCCATGAGAGGTGTTATCTGGACTAATTACAAAAACTTCTGGGTTAGTAGAGCTAAGAAAATACTGTAAAAGTTTGAAGTGCAAAGATCATCCAGCAGTTAAATTTGAGAACAGTACTGACAGGGTCAAGCTCAGTGTTCTGCTATCAGGTCTTTAGGTAGACAGTTATGCAGATTCTGCACAGCACTGCTGTTCTCTTGGATAAAGGACAGTAGTAAAAACAGGTAAGTACTTATTTGGAGGGCTCGAACATTTGAGTATGAAAGGAAAAGGCTCTCCAAGCATCCAAAGTATGCAGCAGTATTTCAGCAGAAAAGGCATATTATCTGGGGAAGTGAACAAGTGCATATATTTCTTGGCTAAGGTGAACACTCTTACTAGCCAGGATACATTTGCTCCTGTGTTCAAAATCATCACCCTTACCAAAAAATGAGAGAATTTATTACTGTCATAGCTACAAGAATTTCACTGTCACTTACTTTACCTGATGGACTCGTGTTTTGTTTCTTTAGCCTTAAATATGTAGCAAAAGACTTCAGTGTTTATTTTCATCTCCTTTGACAGGGCTGAAGCAGTTTGGTTTTCATCAAACCTCACTTTAATTGCTACATGTTGAAAGTTGGTAAACCTTTGTAGGGTAAATTAGTTTTTTTTTTTAGTTGCCTACAAACTGCCTTTCCATAGCTGCTTTATTTTAATTGGGTTTTTAGATATTCTTTTGGAGTTTTGCTTCTGTAATTTAATCGTGGCAAAAGACAAAAGTCAGGAATGACCCTGACAGTATAAACCTGAGTAACAAGCAGAGTGATAGTAACAGATCCAGGAAATATAGATTTTGAACAGATTTAATACAAGGTTTATTAGGAGGGTAGTTTTTCCCTGTTTATCTGAAGGGAACGTAATTTTGTTTAATATTATTTATAACTGATTATTTTAAATCTAGCAGTGTAACAGCAAACTAAGCTATAAATGTATTGTTTTTAGACACTATGAGTTATTTGTGTAAATGTAATATTTCATATTAGAAGCTGCAGTATGAAAGGCAACAGCATCCCTCAAGATTCTCTTCTCTAGTTGCCTGCCCTGGCTTAAAGGAAGAAGCAGCTCCATGCAGCTGGGGGAAAGAAACAGAATTGCCATCCACTGAGGTACAGTGCAGTTTTATCATGAATGTAATCACCTTCAGTTGGATTTTTCAGGTGGAATTGCTCAACAGTCATCTCCTGGAAGACTTAAAAATCTATGTATTTTTTAGATTATGCATTGTTCCTGTACAAAATAGTATTTGTTAACATTGAATTTCAGGGTTTCTCAACCACTGTCATGATGTTTTAATTAATCTTGTACAACCTTTCAAAATTAAAAATAATAATTACTTTTTTTTTATCTTGCCTCTTGCTGAAACCTTCTGTCTTTCCAAGTCCAAGATGTCACTATGAAATTTAACCAATTTTTAGATGTCTTTGGTGTGGAAAGTATGTATTTCTGTAAGAGCGTTTTTGAATTTGAACAGGTTCAACTAGATTTCTCTATTGAAAATCATGGGCCAGAGCAACAAAAGGCAGATGCATCCTCAAAGATTGTTCAAAGTCAGCCACTTAGGCAGAGTCCTAGTCAAGTCCAGCAGGTCCAGCTTTCTTCATCTAGAACGCATAATTTCTGCCAAGGTGTTTGGCAAACTTTAGAAATGGAATCAAGCCTTTCTATTCTCCGTCCTCAAGGTAAGCAATGAATGTAAGCCCGCTGTGTAAAGGAGTCACAGCATTTGACTCTTCTTGAAGAGTGGAAGTACGGTAGTGAATTCTGTCCCCTTCCACTAATTATTTTACATGAGTGCTGCTGTCATTACAGTCCTGTCATCAGAATCTGAATGAGTTACTTGAAGGGAATGTCACTGTTGCCAGCAGAAGAATTAAGAGGAACATCTCTTATAGCTCTTTGGTTTTAATGCCATCATTGCAAATACTTCTCCACTTTTATTAAGTACTCCTGGAAAATGCAAATTCTGTTTTGACATAGGCTAAAACTTAGCTGGGGCACATATGAAAGTGTCTGTTTGAGAACTGCACACTTTATGTGTTGCCAAATAACTGTTAGATCAAATTGTAATTTGGCAAATCCTTGCTTAATTGTTATTTTTGTGGCAGTTTAATTGCTACAATACTGATCAACGTGCTAAGACCTAAAAGCCAAAATTGACATCATGGGCATGATGTCATATATGCTGTGGGCACACAATGAACTAGGTATTGATATTCACTAGAATTTTATAGTCCAGTGCAACAAGTTGGAACAGAAAAAAAATAAAAGTAGGCACAAATTCTTATATGTGAGACCGTTCAGACCTTACATGTGAGACAGTATCAGGGTTAGGATGAGATGAGAAGGTAAAACCTAGGTCATAGACTGAACGTTAATCCGTGTTATACTTGTATGAAAAGCATCACATGTTCTTGGAAATTTTAGCAAGAGCACCATTTGTAAGATGTGTGCAGTAAAGTGCAGCCTCTTAACAGGCAAATTATAAATGAACTTTTTAATAGTAGCTAGTATGTTGAGCAGTTTATTGCAGATTGATGTTACGTGTCCCAGACTGTTGGCCTGTTCACGGAGTAGTCCTTCATTGGCAAAACTTTCAGAAACTGTTCTAACACCTGCTGTGGATAGGACAGAAAGTAACGGACTTACATTATAACACTGGAAAAAATTCAGGGATGGCTAATAGCAGGATGGCTAATAGCAGAGTATATTCACTAGAGGGGTTGTAGACTCCTCTTTATTAAAGGTCTTTATAAATAGACAGACAAACATTTCTCTAGAATATTCCAAGTAAAGGTGATTTTTAAATTTTTTTTAGTAAGAGGTGTAGCATTCAATAAGTTATTTCTTACAATGCTGTGGGGCTTATGTGAGTTTGCTTGGGTTTTTTGCTTTGATATTATTTTATCATCATCATTCTCCTGAGATCTGAGAGCATCTGTGGAGTAATGACAGCCATTTAGCCTTTTCAAATGAGCGTCATGTTGGCAGTGACCTGTTATCATTACGTAGATACTCACCTGCCACCAACTGCATATCAGACTACAGGAACAAGAATGCAGCCAGTGGGCTAAGGGAAGGGATTTGTTCCCTTCTATTTGGTACTTGTGAGGTCACATCTGTAGACTGTGTCCAGCTTTGGACCCTCTGGTACAAAGAATTGACAAGCTGGAGTCCAGTGGAGAGTCACTAAATGTCTGGGGCACAGGACCACACTGCACGAGAAGAGGCTGAGAAAGCTGGGTTGTTCAGCTGGAAAAGAGTCAGTGGGTGATCTGATTGCTGCTTTTTAACTACCCAGATAGGGATTTGGGAGAAGACAGAAAAAGACTCTTAGAGGTGCACAGTGAAAAGAAAAGAGGCAATGGACACAAATTGTATCAAGATACATTCTGAGCAGGGAGTGATCAGCACTGTGACATTTCACCCAAAGGTCCTCTCCAGCCTGTGTTACATCTACTTTTAAATCAGCGTATGGATGCAATGAACCATCTTTATCAGCTCACAAGAAAAAATAATATTTCAAAGGGCTTTCAAAATGAGGAGTGGATTATAAGTATATTTATTCACAACAGCAGTGCATTGCAGGAACAAAGGAATGTGCACTGACAGACCTGTAGGGCTAGAATGGACATAGTGCTGACAGTCATGATTCATGTGCTTTTTTTGTGAGGCTGGGACTGAAGTAGGAAGAGTTATTTCAGGTCAGGCCTATATTGACAGGATAAGCAAAAGGATGTCTTTGAAACATTACTGATAGTGCCATGCAGTTTCGTGCTGTTGTATGTGTGATGCAACAGCTCTGGCAGCCTTACAAGGACATCAGTTTCTTAATGTCTAGAAATTTCCAGCCACTGTTGCAAAACTTAATGTAGATTTTTGGGGATCTAGAGAATAGCAAAAGGGAAAGATGATAATGCCAATGTGAAACATCTGGAAGGGCTGATATTTGTCTGATAACAACTTTGATTTTGACTCTGCATCTAGACTTATCCGAAAAACACCAGAGTGGAACTTCTTACTCAAACATGCAGGCCCCAAAATACTTCATTGCAGGAATAAGATTTTTAAACACTCTTTTTTGCTGCCTAGCTTTCTCCTCCAGGAAACCAACCAAAAGGTGTCCTTAATTCTACTAGAGTGAATTCTGCATTCTAGAAAACAAGATCATGAAAACAAAATCTTTCTTTTCTTTTTTTTTGGAAGAGCATCGCTTTAGAAGAAAAATACACAAAATTGTCCGGTTCTGCTTCTGATTTTTAGCAGAGGCTTGCATTATTTTTCATGCCTGAGCTATAGAAAATTAATTCAATCTTTCCTGTTTAATACCACTCACTTGAATTTAATACATTCATCGAACACATGCTTACAATGTATAGAACTGTAATTAAGACAAAGTGACTAAGAACTGGGCTTTCAGGTACGAGTGACGCACGCACAGACTTGGAAGATCAGTAACAAAAAATGATTTGCTACAAAGTTAGCAAGTTAGTTTGCATATTGAGGCTTTTTTTTAATAAGTTCCACTCTATCCAAAGTGATAACACTAGTAGCTGTGTCTTACGGATATTTCTGGTGAAACAGAGACTTGTAGCATGAAAATGATTTTTCTGAACCTGTTAAACAGTTTCATTTGTGTTTTTCATGTACAAAACAGTTCATTGGCACTCAAAATGGTTGGCATGTCAAGTAAGCCCTGCAATTTGCTGTATTTCCAGCATATGACACAATGCAATGACTCAATGTGTTTTGAAGTGTTAATGACTACATCTTAATACTGAATTACTGAAGTGGACTGTTATATACTTTATTCATTTCACCATCAAATTCAGAACTTGTGTAAGCTTCCAAGCAAGTCAAAAGGCCATGAGATACTTTGATTTTCTCTCTCCTTGCTCTACTTGCTAATTTTCAGTTTGTACTGTAGAAATGAGATGGATTTAATAGCTTGTATATTAATTCTGTAGATAAGTAGAGAGAAGGTGTTTAGAAGGAACACAGGTTCCTGCTTAAGGTGTTTTTATTGTTCTGTATTATTAAAAGAACCTGCTGCAGGGGTAGATGTACAAGCCATGATGATATTAAAAGGCTCCATAGGATACATAGGCTGTACTAGTATGAAATACAGTTCTGTATTTCTTTCCTTTTAAATGGTCTGTCCCAGAGGCTGAGAGCAGGCAAAAGATTTTATATGGTGCTCCACATCACATGTGTCTTGAGTGCTGATGACAAGACACCCTCAAAGGGAAGTTGCTTATCAGAATAGTTGTCTGCCTTCTTCTGAAAATGATGGCACACGTGTACAGCCAGGTGATCAGCTTCTGTATGTCTGTTGCAAGTTTTTTCTATTCATCGGTGGGCTATAGGACCTTTTTTGATCTCAGAGTAAATGTTCAGCAGAAGGAGGGGAAGCTTTGTAAAACATTTAGAAAAGTGAAATTTATTTTCTTCAAGTAATTTAGCATAGTAAAGTTATTACTTGCTATTGGAGACACTTACTAATTTTTCAGGGGAAAAAAGACAAACATCACCTATTAAAGTTCACCTCTAAGACTGCATATAGCATAAAACCAATCCTGTGAAGGGCCCTGTGTGGCCCCATGTGGACGGATCCCTATCAGCTGTATCTCCTGCAGTCAACAGAGGCTGGGGTCAGTGCACAGGGAATGAAGGCGTAAGGCAAGCTCTGTTTTCACTAGTCACTGGATTTATACATGTTTGGGTAGATGAAACTTTGTATTTTCATGTCCCACTATACATTTTGAGAAACCCCACCTCCACAAGTGCTCAGAGCTTGTCCTGGGTTTAGTAATTGGAGTTTACATTGTATCTGAACAAAGAATAGGAGTGAGCTGCTTTGAGGCCAAGTAACTTTCCTCATTTACTACTGCAGCTTAGGGGAGTTTCTTTTACCATGATTCCCATTGTTACTTGCAAAGCTCGTGGTCTGAAATTCCACACTTTCTGGTTCAAAAGTTATCTTAAGTGTTTCCACACTAGACAGAATTTCAACAGCTTTGACATCACTGACAGTTCTAAGAGCAATCCATGTGGGTAAAAAGCTGGCCAGAGAAAGAATCTGGTAAAATATTAACAAACAGAAAGAGTGCTCGGGCTCTGGCTTCATTCCGGCTCCAATCAGAGAAAGACTCATGATCTCTTTTCTGCGTTACATAAAACTTCATCATTGAAGTGTTTCACAAATATTAACTAATCCCCTAGTTACATTTTCTTCACTTACATGCTCTTCTCCTGAACAGGAACTTGTTTGAGTTGGTGTTCCTTCCGAAGCACTGTTACCCATAAGCAAATATCTAGTGGCAAATTTGTTAAATGAAATTTTCCATCTGGGGGAATTTCAGTTTGCTGATAGAATGTGTCTACATATATCTCTTTCATCCTGAGGGGAAGAAAATCTGTGAATAATAATTTCTGACTGAAAGTAACACTTATCAAATAGAGGAAACGTTAAGCATTTCAATCTGCTAAACATTTAGTTCCATTTCCAAAAGCATGTTAGGTGCTTAGCTATGATCTTGCTAGCTCTGGTTGCCAAGGTCACTTCCTAAAGTAAGTTGCAGGCTCGTAAATTGGGTGTGTTTTTTCATTGGTGTGAAAACCAAGCTACTGCACTCAAATTTTACTGCACAGTGCATATTCATTCTGATCTCAGTCAAGGTCCCTCACAGATGTGAACATTCCTAAGCAGAACCAGTAATATTAACCAGTAATATAAACCAGATCTTTATTCAGTATTCTCTTTGGATATTTCACTTTAAATAGTGTTTCTCATTCTGGGGTATTGATTCTTCATAATTTTCTATTTTTGGAACTAACCTTACAAGTTTGCAGTGGTTGGTTTTAAATTTCTGTGTCAGTACACATTTTTGGCATTTCAAAACTTTGAAATAGCCTTATAGAATGCTTGTGTCCTGTGTTGTTCCAAACACCTAACTAATTAGCCTTTACTAGTTACAACTGTAGTTTCTCTATGAATGACAGGAGACAAGCATACAGAAATCTTCAGAGGAAGGGATGCATGTGATGCATTGCTGCTTGATTACTTTGCCATTGGTTTTTACAGAATTAGGGCCTTCCACATTAATTTCTGAAAGTCATCTCCTTTACTGAATACAAAAGACCCTTGAAAATGGAGTGAGTATTTAAAAAATAGACACAAGACTGTGTAAGCAATGTTAACTGTGTGCTATTTATGGATCTGCTCATTGCTATTATTAGACCACAAACATGAGGTAATATCATTCTGCTGCTGTTCCTGTTCAAGAAAATAGTCATTGAAGCAGTACCTTTCAGACACAGCTGCCTGTACTGCTCTAAACAGTTGAAGTTGTAAAATTTTGCATTATTGTCTGCCAGATGTGGTAGAGGTACTATAACAAATAAAGTCCAAATACACCCAAAGATCTTCCATGGGTTGAAGGATCATCTTCCATACCTTCTACATCTGTAGGAAGCCACTAGGTGGCAAGCTGGACAACAGGATTTCACATCCACAACACAAGAGTCCACTGAGTCTTTGCCACCTGTGATAATACCACTAAGCTTACTCAGTGCAGAGATGACAGACACAAGTGAACAGCTGGTTCAAGCTAAGCGTAAATAAAAAATTTATTTTGAAAAGTGTCATGTGTTGACACTAGCTACAGTGTCATACCTTGCACAGAGCTGTAAACCTTCAATGAATCAATTCATTTCAGAATTCAAGAACATTTTTTATTTCCTTCCATGTTGAATTTTGTTTGGACTTTCTACTATGTCCAGTTGACATTGACAATTTTATCTTCTCCTATCGATGACTTACCTTTGTCAATTTGTGGGCTTTTTATTCTTGCTCTGTAATTCAGTAGTGTCTGGAATTGTAGCCTGTGATGCTCATAGATTTAAACTAGTACAGAATGCTGTAGTGGGTCTTATCCCAAGTATATTATGACTACTGCTGTCTGCTTTGGCTCTTCATAGAAAATCTGAAGTCTCAGTGCCTTGAAAAATAAGGAGTAAGTGGCTGGAGCCAAACACCTGTAAATATTACCTATAGGTTACAGTGACTACTTTGATTGACCAGTTCCACTTATCTTACCTAATGAAAACTGTGAAGCCTAAGGTTCGGTTAGTTGTAGATAATGCCTTTCAGAGAATTGTGTGAGAAGCTGCAGGATGGACTCTGGCTAACACTAGAACCAGTCCCACTGCTTCCCATCCAAAGATACTACTTTTTGAGTTAGTTCTTTCTAGTATAGACAAGATCTTTTAGACAACAAAATCAAAAGTTTCCAGCGTAAATGTATTCTTCTGTGAAAGAAGATTGAAAAAAGACTCAAAAGATAGTAGTGCAGCTTTGTCAAGCCAACAGCATTGCCTCTGAGCCTTTTGTATCATGCATTTCCAAACACATTCTCTCACAATGGAAACAAGGGTGAACTTGTAAAATGTGATGTTTAAAAACAGCTGAACAGATAGGTAGCGCTTAACTTGAACAGTCACACCGACCTCCCAGCTGTTTTTCTCTCTTAAGTAGTCTGATGCTAATGGAAATGAACAGCTATAGATGGAGTGAGGATCGAGCAGGAGATGCTGATGTGTTATACCATCAGTAGAATAAGCATTAATGGACACTTCTGGGCCTCCTATGTACAGAACTGGTTGTGTTAGTATAAGATTGTCACTGTGTGGCACTGTGGCAGCAGTGTATTTAGAGGGAAAGAGTAAACCAGTTCTCTTCAGCTATCCAGTCTCATAATTAAATACAAACATAACTACAAAGTATTTTTTTGTCCATTTTTTGAGCAGTGGAATTTGAAGTTGTACATTCAACTGAGCAACCTGAAGAATCTCAGCAAAATGTCAAAGCCAAGGATAAGCTTGAAATGCTAGCTGGAGATTTGACAGTCAGAGGGAAAAGGCTGGAAGTTCATCAGAAGCTAAAATCCAGGAATTTATCTTGTGCGTATCCATTAAAACCAAAAATCTCTTCTAACATGGCAAAAATCCGCAACTATAATATTAAAGACTGATTTCTCTGTTGGCAGCAGGTTCCAGATCCACACCTGCTATTAATTTACTTTGAAATCTCTAAATCAGATCTAAATACTTGCTTCATTTTTGTATGTCAAGTTATTTGCAGCCAGAAGAGAGAACAAATGCCCTCTTTCACACAGCAAATCCTAAAATAAAGGGTTAATGTGGGTACAGTATGAGATTACAGCCTTCTCTGGTAATACTGATTTATTTTAATTATATGTGTTAAATGTTGCTTGCATCATGGATTTAGAAATGCCCAGTTAACACATCAGTAAAGCCTTGTGCCTTCAGGCGGGGCTTCCAGGTCTTTAGCAGATATTTTGTTGAGAAACTGTTGATGTGGTTTAAGCTTAGCAGTGGGATGCCTCAACCTACTTGTTCTCTTAAAATTAACAATGCAACCGTTAATCCTGTGCAGCTATCTTTCTACTTGAAAGAAAAGGGGTTGAAAAGATTACACCTGAGCCTGTATTGTTTCTCTTCTGTTGTTCTTTCCACTTGTTCAGCCATAATAAAGGAGTATAAAATTAAATTTCTATTGTCACACCAGTAATTATATTTTTCCTTAACATGGGATTGCATAGACTTTAAAGCAGTGAAAAACACTGCTAATGTGTTGGAATCATAGAGGTGTATTGTAAGAAATGTCTTAAAACAACTGAAACTAAAAGAAAACTTGAATGAGCTGTGATGTAACAAAAAATATCTCTGTAGTAATGAACACACCAGGACATTGCAACCAGTAATGATTGTATATTTGTAACATTCCAATAATACCGAGCTGTCTTGGGATATTACAGTGATGAACTTTAAGTAAAGGAAATACACATGAAAAATTCAAGAAAATTTTTTTTTATGGAGTCTCTGTCTGTGGAGATAATCAAAACCCAACTAGATGTGGTCCTGGACAGTCTGTTCTAGATGGCCCTGGAGTTGAGGGCTTAGACTAGGTAATCTCAAGAGGTACCTTCCAACCTAAGAGTTTCTTTGATTCTGTGAGTGGTATCACTGAATTGAATAGTACTTCTCAGTTGCTGCAAAACATAAAATCTAAACAGGTTAAATGAAGGAGAAGAGCCTCTTACCCAAGAATGTCTTTTTTTTTTTTTTTCTGTAACTCTTCCATTTAGAAATACTTCCCTGGTACTCTTGTGAACAGATGCTCTCCTCGGCATCTGACAGTGTGGTAGTAATCAGTTTGAAAATTTGAGTAACTGTTTTCTACTACCTGCTGAAAATGTTTTGCTTTAGTGCAAAGGTGCTGTGATATTATAATGAGATGCTAAATCTCCAATAAATTTCATGAGATATTACTAGGCCAATATGAGGCCTGAGAGCGCTTGTGAGCATCTTTCTAAATCTTTTCATTACTTGAAAATCGTGTCATTGGATTCAACATTGTTCATGAGCCAGAACAACATGATGCATTCCCTTGAACCAGGCCCTGAATGAGCTCTTTCTGTAGCTCAAAGCATAGTGGTTTCTAACAAGTACAGGAATTTTGGCCGAGATCACACCGGTTAAAGCACTCACTGGCTATTTCTACAACTCAGTATGCAAATTCTGAAGTTCTTAATAGCTGTAGATTAGCCTGAAAAATTATTTTTTTATTTCCATGTTTAATAACTGTGGACATGCACAATAGTTCAGTTGGATGAGATTCTGTGCATTTGCAGGTGTTAAAAGCAGTGTAAAAGAGCAGTTTGTTCCTTGATCTTTGTAGCACTGCATGTCAGCTTGGAAAACATTACTCTTTATTCCTTACATCACGGATATAAGTTCACGGGCTGCAGACTTCAGAAATTCTTTTGTGTAGGTTTCTATGCAGGTTTCTGTGGTTGGGTTTTTTGGTTTGTTTGTTTGTTAGTTTGTTTGAGGCTTTCCTGTTTGTTTTTTTTTCTTTTTTTGTGGTTGGTTGGTGGTGTGTCCCACTTTCCCCCTCCCACCAGTATGTCACCTGGCATGCCTGGTCATGCAGACCTCTTGCCAGAAACACAGCTTTGATATATTCAGTTTCCTCGAGAAACAGGTTTCCTTTAGTCAACTGTAGGTAAGTGAAGATAATGGCTCCTGGTTGTTTCATTTTATTTTACTGTGATAGAAAAAAACCCAAACCCAAACAGTTCAATCACTGCACATTTATTTCAGAGTAACTACAAGAACATAGCATGTAAGTATGCTGAAAATTAACAAAGTGTGCATAAATAAATAACATAAAACATATTGCTTGGATCCTGCGTGGTGAGGTTGTGCTAAGGGAGTACTAAATAGAGCAGAAAAATTCTTATATATTTATGACTGAAAATATTCAATAAATTGGGCATTGATTCTTAAGAAACAGATAAGAGTGGCAACAAGTTACGACTGTGGATACTACTGAATTGCACAAAGAAAGGAGCATCTACAAAAAAGAGAATTCAGGCCGATCACAGAGTACTGAAAAGGTAAAAGAGTAAATTATTTATTATTGTTCTTACCAAAGGACTAACAGATTGCTATGCTTAGGAATATATGGATAAAGGCAGGAGGTGTGCCCCGAGAAGGTCGGCACGGAGCTGTACTGCCGCCGGGAGCGGGGCCTGTGCCCGGGACGGGCCCGGCCGCTGGGCCCGGGCTCGGGCGGCGGCTCAAGCGTCCCGGCGCTCGGGCCCGCCTTTGCCGACCGAACGGCAGGAAGGCTTTTTTTGTGTTGCAGCAGCAGTCGTAGGCAATAAAGAAGAAAAATGAAAATCGTTGACTGTTTGGCTTTAATTGAAGGAAAAGTGGAAAGTGGATGAAAGGTGCCCGCAAGCCGAGCGATCCGCCCCCTTCCCTCGGTGGAAGGGGGGCGTACCGGGGGCACGGCGGGGAGGGAGCCCCCGGCCCGCCCCCGCCTCGGGACGCGCTCCGCTCCCGCCAGCGGGGGCGCGGGCACGGGGCAGAGCATCCCTGGCCGGCGTGCCGGCTGCCCTGTGGTAACCCCGGCACTGCGCTCCGCCGGGGTGAACGACCGCCGCCGCCGCAGAGCGGCGGGCGCTGCTCGCTGTGCCGGCGGCCCCGGGCGCCCCTCCGCCGTCACCACATCGCCTTATCGCCTATGGCAACAGCGCGCGGGCGCCGCGATTGGCAGGGCCGCGCCCCCACCCCCGCGCCGCCGCCCCCGCAGCGGGTGCCGTCCCGGATTGCGCGTCCGGCCCCGCGCCCCTTCCCTTTGTGCGGGCGCTGCGCGAGCCGACCGCGCTCGGGTCGGCGCCTGCCGAGCCTCCGCGTCAGTCGCCGAGCCACGGTGCCAGCGCAGCCGTACCCCCCGTGTGCACACCCGCGGGCAGGGGGGAGAGGGACACGAAGAGATCCCCGCCCGCGGCGGGTCGGCGCTGCCTCGCCCCCGGCCATCCCGGCCCGAAGACAGGCACCCCCGCAGCGCTCAGCCTTCCGCGGCCGCCAGTGCGGGGCGGGGCGGGGCGGGGCGGGGCGGGCAGCGAGAGCTTGGCCCGGTGCCGCGGGCTCGGGGCCCGCCTGCGTCCGACTCGAGAGCTGGTCAAGGCCCCCTCCTCCCGTGGAGCGACTCCGGCGGGCAGGGTTTGGCATCACCCCGCGTCCGACTCGGGGCGGCCCTGCCCCGGCTCTCATTGGACTGCGGCGAGGAGTAAACTGTCAGCCCATGTGGCGTGGCCGCCGGAGGTGGCGACTGCTTAAATAGCGGTGGGAGCTAGAGGGAGACAGTGAGGGGAGTGCGGAGTATCGGCCGTGCGCAGTTCGGCACCGGCCGTAGGAGCAGCAGCGTCTGCCCGCAGCATCCCGACCCCGCGCTGAGCTGACGCCAGAGTCTTACCGACACGAAGCCTTCTGCCCCTGTGCAGGTACCGGCGGGACAGCGGAGGCGGCGCGGGCGGGAGAGCGGCAGCCTCTGCTGGGGCCTCCGCGCCCGGCGGGTGCGCCGGGAAGGCTCCATCTTGCCCCTTGCGCCGGAGAGGCGGTGAGGGTCCGCGGGGCCCAGCCGAGACCCTGGACTGGGTCCGCACGACCGGAAGGTTCTGCTCCCCGGCCCCGGGCTGGCCGCGCCCTGTTGCTGCGGGTCGCTTTCCCAGGACCCAGCGCGGCCGTGCCCACGAGAGCCCCCCGGCCCGGCGGCTGGTACCGCGACGCAGCCTCCCTCTCCGCCTGCCCGGCGAGGTGGGTGCATTGTGGTGCCGGCGCCCGGCCATCTTGGCGGCGCGCGGGCACCGTGCGGAGCCGGGGCCTTGGCCGGGCCCCGCTGCCCGCAGCGCTGGCAGGCCGCGCGGGGGCCGCGCCTGGCCGGGGCTGGGCGGCCGCAGCCCGGCAGGGCCCGTGCAGAGGGCACGGCAGCGGCGGGCTGAGGGACGGGATTGCGGGAGGGAGGACGCTCGTCAGTAGGTCCTGGGAATCCGCCGCAAAAAAACGTGCTGGGGATGCTGCTAAACTGGTTTTTTTCTCTTCGGTATAAACCACCCGCCCACCCGAAATAACTCGGTGATCATACACCAGTATGGATTTGAAGATGTGATTCTGTCAGGAACGTGCAATAGTCCTTTTTCTTGTGCTATTTTGCACCTGCTTGTTTTTATTCCACGTTCCTTCCCTGTCACAGGGTTTTTTTGAGCTACTGAATGCATATTTTTCTTAGCTAAAAGCTGTATTTGGATGCTTAACTATAAACAGGTGGTATCAAGGCTGTGTAAGTTAACTTGCATACTCCATCAGACCAGCGCTGGGGACTTTGGACAGTGTCTTGTCTTAAAAGGGAAAATCCTTAAGCCACAAGAGCGAAGGGTTCACCTTTTCGTGAAGCCTCTATCTGTCTCGAAACAAAGTGAAAATAATAGAACATTGTGAAAGGCTGCATTTAGTGGGTAAATTCAGAGGATGAGGGCAGTTATATGTTTTGCAAACATGGGACTGAGATTTTTATAAAAATAATTTCTGACCCCTTGGGAATCAGCCAAGCTGTGTTGATTCCATAAGCAAAATCTAACTTTTCTCCAATAATAGCTTTAAACCACATTGTCTTTCCCACTAAGTAGTAGCATTTTAACTATGAACACATCACCGTTTTTCATTTGTCTCGTGGTCAACAAGACAAATACAGCTTTGAAACAGAAAGAGACATTTGAAAAATGTTCATTAAATTGAAGCTATAGGACACAGATTGATGGTAGCGAGATGCTTTCAAAAAATGAAAACCAGAGTCTGCCTCTGTTTTGTGAAGAGGTTTTTGGAGGCAAGCATTATAGCTTTTTACAAGTGAAGTTCCTATGTAAGAACAATTTTCATTGCAAATTTTAGAAATGATAGTCAGAGATGAGGAAACCAAGGTTATGATGTAATCATACTGAGAAACAAAGACAGCAATCCTTTTGTTAGTATCTGTGCTGAAAAAGGCTATGAAGGAGTGATGAGTGTTTCATTTTACAATAATGGGAGCTCCAAAACAGATGAAGATTCGGTCTGTCTAGAGATAGTAGTAGGGCTGTCTTTAATGATCCTGTCCTACCATGATGACAGCCATCAAAATAACAGTGTAATAAATATTGTGCTCCTGTCTAGGAAAAGGAACTGTGCATTAGGCAAAACAAGATTTGGGGTTTATTTTTTGTTTCTTCCCTTCCTTTCCTCACCAAACCCTAGGTGAACAAGTTACATCAGAATAAGTTCTCTTTGGTGGTTGGCAAGTAAGTCAGGTACAAGCAGCAAAAGAAATCAGATTTTACCTTCACTTTTTATTTTTCCTTGTCTTTTTTTTCTCTTTTCCCCTATGAGCTTACAAGCTTAGTGGTCACAGAGTTATTTCTGTAAGGAAACAGTGGATAAAATTATTATAAAAAAGTTGTGCTGCTGCCAGAGATGGTGAAAACCCCTGACTAATGCTTTTTTTGATTGATTTTTGGTGCTGAATTAGTGAGGGACTGAAAAAAAAAGTTTTAAATGAAGTAGAGAACAGTATTTCAACTTAAGAGTAGCTTTGATAACGGTATTAAGATAACATGATGCCAATAGTTATCAATGCATAGAGAACCAGGTTAAGAAAGTATAACATAATTGGAGAGAGGAACTGGCATCAATAAACAAGCCAACCTTGTCAAATGGCTAATGTGGGAGGTAGACCAGAGCACAGGTCTAAAGTGATGAAAGTTGTTACTAGTCAGTAATACCAGAAGGGATTGTTAGTTATTGCCAGTCACAAACTGAATGAGTCAGCAATACAATATAATTGCTAAAAAATATTGTGTAAATCCAGTGAGACAGTAGTTTATGCTTTACTGAGGTGTCTACTGGACTGATATTTTGGTGCTGGGGTGGGATGTGGTGTGTATTTGCTTCTCTCCCCTCAGTTAAAAATGCAAGCTGTCTGAGGAGAATTCACAGAATTCAATTTAAGCAAAAGCAAGGATAAACTGAAGAAAAAGGATGTTAGATATCTGGTTGGATTCAGCAAAATATAGTCTTAAGAAACAGGCAACTCCTGTTTGTCCCTCTGTATCTTTTTTGTCTCCTGTTTTAACCTGTCACTTTTGAACACCTTGCTTATCAGAGGTAGCAGGAGTAGTCTTGTTCTGTATGTTTGCTGTGGTCTAATCTCCCTTAAAACAACTGTAGAAATAATTTTCTTTCTTGCTCTGTGCTATGCCCTATGCTTGAAAATCTGTCAATATAGTGTGTTACTGAGTATAGTCTAAAAGTGCTTTACAGAAAAAGTCTCCAGGAGAGTAAAATAGTACAATACAGTACACCATTTCGGGGCAAAGTCAATAAACTTTAATATGGTTTATTATCTGTCAAGGAAGACCGAAGACATTGTTGGTAGCTATAACAGCTGTTTCAATCACGGTTTAGTTAGGGATGACTTGCTATTCATGATTTTTCTTCTTAGCATTCTTGTTTTCTAACAGCAGATTCCCTCTTCTGTTTGCTGCAAATCCATGCTTTGTACTTATCTTTTGGAGCTCTGTGGCAAGTCTAAATCTTTTTGTTTGTTTGTGTATTAAAATCTTCAAGTTGTGGCTCTTATTACCCATTCACCCAGCTAAAATTAACTTCTTGGCTCTTGTTCTTCTGGTTTTGATTACTGCAGCATCTTTTTCTCCACCTTTGACACAGTCTTGCTCAACTACATTCATAACACTTTGGCAAAAATTGCTTTGCTTATGAATTCCATTACTTCACTGTCTCAGAGGAACATTTTGTCAATTGGCCATACCTGCATGGAGTTCTTCTGATACTCCAGGGAAAGAGATGTGGGATGGGAAGGAACAATCCCAGAAGTGATGTCTTAGTTCCCTGAAATAGAAATTTTATTTTTCTCCCTAGAGGTCCTGACCCAAAGAGCTGAGGTATAAAATTGAATCATAATTAAATTATCATCTTGTATATTTCTTAAGCTTGAATTGTAAGCTTTGTGCATGAGGTCTGTTCACTCCCTGCCCCTAGCACAGAAATTCTGAGAGCATAGCAGACCCTCTGGTTGAGTTTTACAGGTACAGTGCTGAGGCCAGTAATACAACTGACTTTCTAGTTTTATGTGAGTTGAAAAGCTGAGGGGCTTCTCTTCAGCACAGAGTGGCCTGTGCCTGTTACTACCAACTTGAGTTTTGGAGACTAGTTTCTCAGTAAGGGCCTTGTTCAATTTGACCCCTAGCTTTAAATGAACAACCAGAGTGGAATAGACCTTCTGTTGTTTGAGTGTTTAGCACAGGACCTAGAAATCCCAGATGTCCTTTTGGGAGCACTTCTGTTTCTGCTCCCAGAATTAATGGACTGGGTGAGGTAACCATCTCTCCTGCTTCAGTGTTAGATATTGCATAATTCCACAGTTACTCCACAGATCTGAATAAAGATAATTGCTGAAGAAAAGAAGAAGGGTGAAGGAAATCAGGCAGCCTCTGTGGTGGTGTATTTTGTCAGAGCCAGAGCTCAGCTGAACCGAGGGCTTTGCTTTCCTTCTGCGCACTCCAGCAGCCTCTTTCAGCTACGGGAAAATCCTGAGCAGTGTCTTGTGTGGATGGAAGAGAGGCCTATTTCTTGCTCAAAAGTATCAGGAATTCCTGGTTGTGAAACAATGCCCAAATGAAACATCTTGGGTTGGAAAAAGAACTGTGAAGTGCTCAACAGAGTATCCATTAGTGCTGTATTTTGGACAAGATGATCAACCCCCAGCAGCATTTAAGTGAAGCACCTGCATGGCACTGTGGAGCGTAATACTCATGGAAGTCAAATTTCAGCTCTCTCATAGCAAATGTTTTCCTTCAAAGTCAAGACAGACTTGTAGTTGTTTAAATACCTAGTTTTCTTTGTGATTGTTACTTGTTTAAAGTCCCACACATTAAAGAATATTTTGCCTCTACTTACCAGAAGGACTATCTAAGGAAGTACTGTGAATGCTTACTACCTCTTTGGTTCCTGCAACCACACTTTTTCTTAATTTTATATTAAAACCTCATATATATGGGATTATTTCCCCTCTTCCCTCCATTGCTTTAACTTGTCTGCTTAGGATCTAAAATTAGAACTTGAATTTGACTGAATTTTCAGGTTAACTTTCCTTCTCTTTGCTTAGTTGTTAATATATTTTTAATATATATATAATATATAACTATAATAAATATAATATTTAATAAATATAAATATATATAAATATAATATTTAATATATATATAGTTGTTAATATATTTTTAGTGTAATAGAAAATAATGGAGTGTAATATATGAATATATGAATATGTGGTCTGGCATAAGTGCCCTGCCAAGCTGCATTACGCAGCGTGGTGCTCTTTTGTGGTATTTGAGATTGGGGTCCTTGAATGCAAATTTCTTGGGACAAAAGCTGATGTTTTTCATCCTGTCTGTAATCCAGATCTATTCTGCCAAGTCATATCTTAAAGCACCACCCTCTATCATACGTAGTCAGTGCCACATTCCCAACCCTCTAAATGTGTGGCAATGCAGGGTCCAGTTAGGAAACACTTTAGATGTAAGACTTAATTCTTTGGTTTGGGCATTTAAAGTGATGCTAAATTGTAGTGTAGTCTTTGTGCTCTGTGTTGGGTTTTCTCCTCTGTGTGGGCTTTTTAGTTTTGGTTAGTTCATTTGGTTTGGAGGGGTTTTGCCATGGTTTTTTTGTTTTTGTTTTTTTTGTTTCTTGGTTTGGGGTTCTTTTTTGTGGGTTTTTTGTTTGCTTGGTGTTTTTTGGGGCTGTTGTTTAAGGCTGTGTTGTTTATTTTTAGGGGAGTGGTTTTGGAGGATTTTGTAGTTTTGTTTGTTTGGAGGCTTTTCCCCCATCCAACAAATCTTTTGATTATTGATTCTTAAGTTAGCATTTACCTTTGGAATGATTGTAGAACTTGTTTTGCTACCTGTTAGGTTTGCCTTGTAATTATGTATTTTACTATGTGCATTTCATAATTTCTCCACCCACCTCTGCTCCAGCATGTTAATCTTTCTTCTCTGCTGACTTCATAGAGGCTCTGCATTTAGGAGAGGTAGACTTACCCATTTTCTGGTTGTCATGTAGAAGCTGGTGGTTCTTAGAGAGTCTGATGCTACTTCAGGATCAATTTTCTCATCCTTACCAACCTTGTGGACCTTACAGTCCAACTTGTTGGGATATAAGTGGTTGTTTTTAATAGTAGAGACTCCATGGGCTGTTCCTGTGTGGGTGTTTCTCCTGCAAATACAATTGTTTGTCACAACATGTCAGGAAGACTAGACTCATATACTTTCCTCAGTGTGAAATCTTACTAGTCTTACTGCTTTGTGGATCTCAGCAACAGGGAGAAGTTAAGAGATGGAGGACGTGGTGATTGCAGGCATAGCAGGAAAGCTGCCAGAATCTGAGAACTTGCAAGAGTTTTGGGAGAACCTGCTTAATGGAGTTGATATGGTCACAGAGGATGATCGGAGGTGGAAACCAGGTGAGTGCTTATTATCCCTCCCTTGGGAGCCCTGAGTTCTGAGTGTTTTAGAGGAATTATCCTATGAAAAGAAAGGATTTATGAGATGCAAAACCCTGCCAGAGCTGAATTAAATTCTGATGTATCATTGAGAAATTCAGGAACAGACGCTTCTATGAAGGTCTCACACAATCCATTTTATAATGTCATGTACCATACAGTAGTACCTTATAAATAATATGTAGCTTACTTTCAAATAAAAGAGCACTCTGACAGCAACGAGGCAAAATGACATTTTTCTGGGTTCAGAAGTAGCACAGGGATTCCAGTGCTGTGATTTATGGCTTTTCACAATGTTCTTTTTTGTCTGATTGTCCTTTTGAAGTGTTTGGCACATGTCTGCCCAATTCAAGCTAGTGATTTGCAGAAGTCAAAGGCAGCTTTTGTTTTTCCTCTAACTGGGGACTGACTGGGACCACTGATTTGGACAGTACTTGGTACAACTTGCCAAAGTAAAAATGCTTAAATGAGATAGATGTCCTTTGCTGCTATATCCAGGAGAGTCTTAAAAATTGCAAGTGGTTTTGTTAATGCAGCATTCTTATTTCAGATGAGGTGGTGTCAGTAGATGTTCATGCAGCACTCTTGAGTATTGCACAAGGAAGTGAGGTTTCCTGTGTAACTGAGAATCAACTGTGCTCTTTCTCTATTGTCTCTCACCTTGTAGCTGCTTCAGCACTGATATATTCTGTGACTCAGTGTTGTATTTTTCTTCTCAGGAATTTATGGACTGCCCAAGAGAAATGGAAAGCTCAAGGACATAAGCAAATTTGATGCATCTTTTTTTGGGGTTCATCCCAAACAAGCTCATACAATGGATCCTCAACTTCGCTTGCTGTTGGAAGTTTCTTACGAAGCTATTTTGGATGGAGGTGAGCAGATGAATGACTGAAGAGGGGCAATTAAGCTGTATTGTCTCTGTGCAACAGGTGCAGACATGCACCTGTGTTATGACAACTCTAACAAGAGAAAACCATCACATTAGAGAGGAGACCAAAGACCTGGTACACAGGGGCTAGAACAAAGCTAGGAATGCAAACCAGGAAATCTCTGCTGACTGCCAGCAAAATCCATACCTGCATCATATGATTCAGCCAGTATGACAGAATCACTTAAACAGTCAACAGTTCTAGAGCTTTTCTGTGTTCTGCTCTACCCTAATATTCCATGAGAATTCCTTTGTAAGAGGCAAATTTGCAGTGCAAAAGGAAGATTGCTTAGTTAGAATTCTCATCCGTGGCCTAAAAGAATGAGAGATGGCCTTATGTATTCCTGTCTATTGGCCAGGTTCTAGGAAAACCTGTAGCATTTATTCTGTTTCTATAGAAGGTTTTCCCAGGAAGTGTGCTTTCAGAAATAGGAGCCTCTCTCAAAACACTGGCAGTAATGGAAGAGCTTTTGAGCTACTTATCCACAGAGCCAAGAAGTTTATTCTTCCTGGTGATCAGTTTCATGTCAGAACATAAGGGGAAAAAAGTGGAACCACCTCACTAGTACTCAGTAGTGATGGGTACAAATTGAAAGAGGAAATTTAGGTTAGATATCAAGAAGAAATTCTTTACTGTGAGGGTGGTGAGATACTGGACAGGTTGTCCAGGGAGGTTGTGGATGCTCCAACCCTGACATTGTTGAAAGCCAGGTTGGATAAGGCCTTGAGTGACCTGATCTAGTGGAAGGTGTCCCTGCCCATGGAGGCAGTGGAGAGGGGGCAGAGTTTGGACTAGATGATCTTTAAGGTCCTTTCCAACCCTTAATATCCTGTCGTTCTGTGACTTAACTCTTGCTCCTTTGCTACTGAGCCTCAGCCTGGAGATTGAATATTGTTTGTCTCCAGGACTCCTGAAGCACAGAGGAGAAACAGCAGAGATTTGTGCCAGTTGAACTTGCTACATGGCTTTTTAAGCAATGTTGTTTCTTGTTCTGTTTGTTGGCTTTTTTTGTGCTTAAGAATTTTCATTTCTGTCTTTTACTCCAGATCTGAGCATTGTGTGTGCCTAGAGATAGATTTTGATGTACTCACATGATGTTCCAAGTGCTGTGATTTTTTTCCCCTTCATTCTGCTCCTTTTTTCTGTATTGGAAGTTGGCTGTTAGCTTCTCTCATCAGCATTTTTGCCTTTCATAGTCTATACACTTTTTTACATGAGACTCTGGCAATGCCTGGCTGGGCTGAAAAGCTTTGTCAGGGCACAATATGTTCTGGTCAAAAGCCGATACCAAGGTTCTGATGGACTCTGAAGTAAGACTTCTAAGGTCTGCAGTTGAATTGGCTGAAGTGTTACTAAAGGTAGGGAACAATGCCAAGGCCTGCTGGAAAAGGATAATAAGTAGTATTTGGTGAACTGGTGCCCGTGTACCTGATATCTTGCCAGTTTGCCCCTTGTTATAAGCTTATTTACTGTAATCTACTTTCCAATGTCCCCATAGGTATTAATCCAGCCACTCTCCGTGGCACAGACACAGGTGTATGGATTGGTGCTAGTGGGTCAGAAGCTGCTGAAGCCCTTAGCCAAGATCCAGAAGAGCTTTTGGGATACAGTATGACTGGCTGCCAGCGTGCTATGCTTGCCAACAGGATTTCCTACTTCTATGACTTAACAGGTAAGAGTACCCCAGACCAGTTGATGCTGATCAGCAATGGCAATTTCAACATGATTGTACCACAGTTGCTGTAGAGGAGGAGGATATGATGACATAGACCCCTTTTTGGAAAGAGAAAGTAGCATGTAACTATTGTAAGGAGGCATATGAGAAGTAAAAAATATATTGTAACTCTAAGACTGATTGTAAGGCCTTGTAACCCAGCTGCTGCTGCTGGGTGTAGCTGGTGTTCACCTGAAAGATGTGATATCAGGAGGCCTTCATAAAAAGGTTTACATCCCTTCTGGCCTTTAGACTGCTATTTGGTAGCAAGCTATGTAGAAGTCAGCTAGCCCAGAGACAGACTGTAGCAGTTGGTTCTTTTTGAGTAAAGTGGAAGAAGTAGGAGAGCCACCAGAATGATGTGATTGAAGGCATAGATATGACTCAGGCCATGTATGGTTTTGAAGAGAGTGGAGGAATGGGAATTGATCTGAAGAGCAGCAGAGAACAGAGATAATGGCAAGGGTAGCACCAGGAAGGGCAAGGGATTTTTATTGGTGAGAATGGGTAACTAAATGAGACCTGGCTATGAAGCTATGATCTCTTTTTGATGGAGAGGCAGAATTTTAAAAAATGCCCTTAGGGTCAATCTGTTCATCATTTTTTCCCACTTTCTCATGCCTTACCTAGTAAGCAGGCAGAGATGGTGGTTTGTCTCCCATAGCATCAGGTTTACCTGTTATGTTCTGAAGCAACTCTTATTTAACGTTTTTTTTTAAATATGTTTTTCTTGTGATCCCATCCTGTAGTTTTTGGAGAACAATCTAGGAAATTAAGCTTCTTTTCCCCCCCCTTCCCTTTTCTGTACCTTAAGGACCAAGCCTAACTATTGACACAGCCTGCTCCTCTAGTCTCGTTGCTCTGGAAAATGCTTATAAGGCAATTCGTCATGGACAGTGCAGTGCAGCCCTAGTAGGAGGGGTCAACCTCCTGCTGAAACCCAACACATCTGTGCAGTTCATGAAACTGGGCATGCTTAGTCCTGATGGTGCCTGCAAGGCTTTTGATGTTTCAGGTAAGAAATTAGTACAAAAGCTTGTCACATTGTGTGAGAGGAACTTGCAGAGTTTGTGACTACCTACTCTTTCAGGACAGCAAAGAGCTGGCCTCATACTAGTTCTGAGGTGCATTGTTTGGGATGTACCCTGGGGCTGATCTGTGTTTCATGTGGGGAAGAAACTGACACTGTATGGTTCGTTCCTCTGCCGTTATCCCCTCTTTATCTGGGGAGATAAAATAGCTCTCTCAATGGAAACTTTCTGTTACCATTTGTGATGAGCACCGTGCCTTTTCTCTAGGACATGACATTTTTTTAAAAAGACCAAATAGATATGTCATATTCTCAAAGCAGTCCATTGTAAGCAATAACTCAAGAACAAGATAATCTTACTGCAACAGTGTTTTGCAACATTTTACAAAGTGGAGCAGAATTACAGGCTCATTCTTCTCTCTCTGCTCTCAGGAAATGGATATTGTCGCTCTGAAGCTGCTGTTGTTGTTCTTTTGACCAAGAGATCTATGGCTAAGCGGATCTATGCCACAATAGTAAATGCTGGAATTAACACTGATGGCTTTAAGGAGCAAGGTAGGTCTTGAACTGCTGAAAAGTGAGATACCAACAGAACTGTTCAATTCCGAGTCTTTGTCATCAAAAATGGGCTGCTGTAGGGTTCTTCTTTAGGTGTGTAAATGTTTTTTAGTATTTGTGGGTTTTTATTTTTTCTCTTTTGATAATGCAAAGTTCAGGACCCTATTTTCTAAAGAAGTTGAAGAACAGAAGTGGTGGTTTCTACTGTATGAAGAAACAGCTGTGCTCTGTTGCTAATTTAGCTTTCCTCAGGACATCCCTGCAGAAACTTTTGCACTGATGGTAGAAATGTAGGTAGTGGTAATGACTGTAAAACTCATGTCCTACTGTTGTCCAGCTTCTGCTCTCCAGTTATGGAGATACCAAGTTTCACGTGTTTTGCTTGATAGTCTAGACATCCCCTAGTATTCTGTTAAACATTTATCTTTCCACCCTAGTCTAACTCATTGCTTTAGGTTCATTTCTGGTTCCTCTACTCTTCTTACAAAGAGCCTGAGAGGCTTACTGTGTTTGGTGCTAAGGACATGGTATAAATCCTGAAAAAGTCTCTAGTTTTGGGGGGAGTTTTTTGGACCTGGTAGCCCCAAGTAATTGAAAGGGTGCTAAAATCAGAATGGGAAGTACCTGCTAGAGAGAGGAATTTATGGCAATTTTGATCCTAGGTGTGACATTCCCATCTGGAGAGATGCAGCAGCAGTTGGTCAGATCTTTGTACAGGGAATGTGGTGTCAAACCTGAAGAAGTGGAGTATGTTGAAGCTCATGGGACAGGCACCAAGGTCAGCATGGCCCTTTTGGGTTTGGAGTGTTTCCTTTCCTTGCATCACTTGCCACACTTTTCTATTAAATTATTCTTTGTTTTCCCAAAGTGAAATCTTTTTTCCTTCTGCCATTTAGTCGAATATGTTCTGTTTCACCACTTTTGGATTTTACCAAACAACCATAAACTTTCAGATTTCTCTTGTGGTGTGTTTTAGAAGTGATAGTTAATAGCCATTCTGATTTTCTTCATACTAGGTTGGAGATCCACAGGAAGTAAATGGCATTGTAAATGTCTTTTGTCAATGTGAGAGGGAGCCACTGTTGATTGGATCAACCAAGTCAAACATGGGTCATCCAGAGCCTGCCTCTGGGCTTGCAGCGTTAGCCAAGGTAACGGGGCTTGAGAAGGAAAATTTGGGAAGGCGGGGAACACAACAGTGTGTGGGGTTTTAATGTTCCTTTGGTTTATAGAAGCCTTGCAGTGATCCAGGGTAAAATGTTCACTTGTAATGGTAAGAACTCAGGTGCGTCTTATTAACTACTTGCTTCACATGCAAATACTTCTAAAAGCTCAGGTGGCTATTCTGCAAACCACAAATGCCCAGGTGGCCCTCTGCTGTGTGCACACATTTCAGTTCCCCCTTCCTACTGAATTCCACAGGAGCATAACTCTGCTCAGAATAAAGGCTTTGGGATCTTTGTTAGTCCTTATCGATCACTTCATTGATCCTTATGCTGGACCTTCCCACAGAACTCTGCTGTAAGTCATTTGCATTTGAGGCATGTAGAAGTAGCGGGATTTAGATGTTTGGAGTAGTTGACAATGACCAAAGAAGAGAGGCAGTGTGAGTTTTCAATGCCAGAAGAGCAGCTGATGCTTCTGGCTTTTTGTCAGGGATATATCATCTCTTCCTCTTCTCTCTCAGGCTGGCAAGAAGCCAGGTGAGCTCTTTGGGATGAGGCTACCAGCAGCTTGAATAACTGTATGTCTTAGCAACCAGCCTGCTGACTACTGCTGTAGGCAGACAGTCATCTATTGGCTCTGGCTGCTAAACTGCTTAGCAGAGACCTAGCTAATGTTCACACTTGCTTGTAAGCCTATTACCACAGAACCACGCAAACTCAAGTCACGTACACTCCCACTGCTAGAATTTTAGGTGCTTCAAAGTAGTTACTGTGACCTGAATACATACAACTTACTGTGAATAGCCTCATCTGCGAACCGTGGAGACACCAGTGTCTGTCTCTGTAGAGGGAAGTTTACTTTTTTTTCTTTTAGCACCTTCATCTGTGACTGACACCTTCTTCATAGAAGGAATGATAACTGAGACATAAAATAAGTTTCTCAATCCATACTGTTGTATGTTTTAAACAGTTTGTTTAGTGTGGTTCTGTGATCTGTCTGGAGAGCATCATAAGTTTGAGATACTGTTTTCCTCACCTCTATACCAAAAGCCCAGTGTCTCTTAGACAGTAACTGTCTCCAAAAGGTTGCAGTTTCTGTAAATGTTCTGGAATTCTGTAAAATGGTCTTGTGTGAAATGTCAGGAAAAAAGATCTCGAAAGTATCTGATTTCAGACTTGAAGAGAATCCACTGATTACAAGGACAGGTAGGAATTAAACTAGACGAGCCCTATAGATAACTTCTTTAGTGTATGCTACATGGTCATTTTTAGTAAAACAATAACAAAAGAATGTTTGTCACAAGACAATATGGACCACAGAACTCTATTTTCCCTTTCAGGTCATTCTCTCTCTGGAACACGGGCTATGGGCTCCAAATCTTCATTTCAGTACCCCAAATCCAGATATTCCTGCCTTACAAGATGGCTCTTTGGAGGTTGTTTGCAAACCAACACCAGTGAAAGGTGGCCTTGTCAGTATCAACTCCTTTGGCTTTGGAGGTGCTAATGCTCATGTCATTCTGAGGCCAAATAAGAACAAACACCAGCCTCTGGAGACTTGTAACATGCCAAGACTGGTTCAAATTTCTGGCAGAACCCAGGAAGCTGTGGAAATATTGATTCAAGAGAGCAGAAAACATGGAGGATGCAGCCCATTTGTAAGCCTGCTTGGTGATATCTCTGCAGTTCCTGTGTCCTCCATGCCCTACAGGGGCTACACCCTTGTTGGCACTGAGAGTGACATTAAAGAGGTTCAGCAGGTTCAAGCATCTGGTAGACCACTCTGGTACATCTGTTCAGGTAGGTGTGCAGTACTGTGTCCAGGCTTCTCCATTCCGTCTGTAGATCTGGGTCTTGAGCAGTTATATTCTGTGCTCTAATGTTGTTTTCCAGTATAGCAGGAGGAAATAATTTGCAGCTCTGTTATATGTCCAGGAGACTTGTGTTTGCTGTATTTTATCAAAACCTTCCAACTTAACTGTCTTCTGATGATAGCAAAGTCCAGAAAAATAAAAAGCAGTGTCTAGTTTGGAGGATATTAGAAATGTGCAGTGTTTTGCTCTTACAGCTGTTTAACTGGCAGAGCAAATGTGTGATGTCTGCTCCTGTTACAAAGTGTTGCTAACACTCACTTTCTCCATGCCCCTCCTGCAGGCATGGGAACACAGTGGAAAGGCATGGGCCTGAGCCTTATGAAGTTGGATTTGTTCCGCCAGTCTATATTGCGCTCAGACGAGGCTTTGAAGAGCACAGGCCTGAAGGTCTCAGACCTGCTTCTGCAAGCGGATGAGAACACTTTTGATGACACTGTCCATGCGTTTGTTGGACTAGCTGCTATTCAGGCAAGATTCAAATGGCTAGTGGAAGGGGGTGATGGACTCAATCCACATAAGCATGTCCTGCTGATGTGTCTAGCTGGTAACAGTTTATACCAGTTAATTGAAGCTTGTTTTGTGCAATCAGCAAATGGCAGCTGTTAGAAATTTCTCTCTGATAGGAGGGAGTGTGTTGTACCTTTGACAGTTTCAGGCTCTGCCACTTGCAAGATGCTTGGGCTAATATAGATCTGAATTGATTTGCATGGGTATCTGTGTGTATGCAGTGCAGCTTATCCTTTTGAGAGGCTAAGGAATGTCTTCAAGTTTTACATAAATGTTTGTGCCAAGGAACAAGGTTCCATTGGATGTCTTCTAAAATTTGTTCTGCAAATTAACCAAGTGATGCTAAGCGAAGTCTCTTTTCGAGTCTCAATGTGGGATTCATGGTTTCTTTATAAAGTAGAGGACAAGCTTTTAGAGTGATCTGGAAAGCTGGTCTTGCCTCTTACTTTTTTACAGACACGTTCTTGGCAACCTCGTGTTGTTGGAAATACTTTCTTAGTGGAAAGCTACATTATGGAGAAGCTCAAACAATACTGGAGTTCCATAATGATTCTTGGGATTGCTTTGAAAGTAGGATGGAGCTACAGTTGTGGGTGGAAAAAAAAAGAGGGCAGAGAGGCCAAGAATGTCTGTACCAAAATGCCATTTTGTTATGTATTTACTACTGCTGTGTGCCTTTGAGGCCTGACACTTGCTTACTCTGGCATGGAATCACTAATCCTGCTTTTCCTTGCAGATTGCTCAGATTGATATGCTGAAAGCTGCAGGTCTGCAACCTGATGGGATTTTGGGCCACTCAGTGGGAGAACTAGCTTGTGGCTATGCAGACAACTCCCTAAGTCATGAAGAAGCTATCCTCGCCGCTTACTGGCGGGGAAGATGCGTCAAAGAGGCCAAATTGCCCCCAGGAGGAATGGCTGCTGTTGGTAGGTATCCCCTTACCAAAACAGTGATACACCAAAGTGTGTCTGATCTCTGTATTGGGATAAAATCGGTCTCTCAAATGTGTTGATGGAAACTATAATTTATGTCAAATTTTGGCCACTGTTGCCTCTTCTTTGTTTTCTTCTGATGTAGAACAGCTTATTAAATATTTTAAGTTGACACAGTGGTAGTGATCTCTGTTCTGGAATACTTCAGAATTTTGGTAATCCATTTAAAATTTAAGTGGAAATGGAGGGATTAATTGCCAGATGACCAATGACAGGCCTGATAAATGATCATCTTGAAAAGGTGAAGGTGTCAAGCACTGTGGTTTTTGTCTCTTGGTAGAGATATATCATACACATCACACATGTGTGTGTGTATTTATATGTACTTTTTTAAATTACTTAAAAAAGAAGATTCTGATTGTCTACCAGAGTAATGAGATGTGAAGCTAGTGATCTACTGGCTAATGGAATTTACTAATAGCACTTTAGGCCTAATAGCACTTAGGAATAAGCTTTCTTCTGAATAAGCTTCGTGTTTTTGTAAGTCGTATAGTTTTGCCCACTATGGATTAAATTTCTGACACAGTATTTTCTCTTTGTGTTATGGCTTCATAGTGACTTATGTTTAGAAGTAAAATTATCATTGGTAGCACTGTTGTTCTTCCATTCCTTATTGGATGTAGTTGTCAATTAAAAACTGAAACACTTAGGAGAAAAGCTATTGCAGGTAAAACACAGTATGTTGGACTAGATCACTTGTTACAATCCTGTGTTTCTTAATTTAAGTAATCCTACAAAGGACTAAGTAAATTACAGTCTTACCAAAGAACTTACCTTGAAGTGCTGTGTATAATATGTTTTTCATAATCTGATGTTGAGTTGAAGTTCTGCCTGTGACTTGTATCCATGTAAGGTATGACCAGATGTTGCATGCCTTAAGCTAGTACGCTACTAGAGTTGTTGATTTCTCTGGATATTTTGTGGCTCTTAGAAATCCAAGCTAGAACAGAGGAGAGAACACGTGAGCCTGACTCCTAGAAGCTAAGGGCAATGTAAGACAAAAAAACCCAATTCTGTAGCTTCTCTGAAAGTGTGGGGTTATCCCCACCCCATTTGTTAATGGGATGGTACAAAGATTTAGCCTTCTGTCCTTGTGTACAATATCACTGTGATAAATGTTGCATTAAAACTCTAGCATAAATATCCTTAGCTTTTGCAGAATCACTTTTGGGGGAGGGGAGGATGTCTGTCTTTCTCTTATGAATCCTTCCCAGTTTTACAATGTGCTGAATTGAGCATAGTGACTGCAGTTAAGGTTGCCTCCCCTCATGAGGCTCAGAGCTAGAAACACTTTTGTTGTCCTGAAGTCTTCCTTCTGCAGGTCTGACATGGGAGGAATGTAAACAACGCTGTCCTCCAAATGTGGTACCAGCCTGTCACAACTCTGAAGACACTGTCACTGTTTCGGGGCCTCTGGTGAGCATGAAACTGATACAGTGCATACTGAGATTGTGACTGGGACCTGTGAAGTTCGGGTTTGAAGAAAGCGTGAAGCTCAGTTAAAGCTCAGCTGCTGGTAAAGGGGAGCTGGACTGAAGTGCTGGAGAGGGGACATGGTGCTTTGTGTAAACTTACACACTCAAATACTCTGAGAAGTGATGTTAGTGCCTCAGTAAGCTAGTAATAAAATAACTCTTACAGCCATGGGTGTAGTGGGTGATAAATTATAAGACTGAGAAGGGCAGTAACCACATCCCAGTTATGGCTCCCCTTTAAGTGGCAAGTGATGAAGGGTGTGGGGGGAGTACAGTGGCTTATACAGATCCCAAATACGTTGTGAGCTTTTCTCTTAGTTCACTTGTATTCCTTTTCTTAGGCTTCTGTGAATGAGTTTGTAGCCAGACTGAAGCAGGATGGTGTGTTTGCAAAGGAGGTCCGCAGTGCTGGCGTCGCATTCCACTCCTATTACATGGCTTCCATTGCCCCCACGCTGCTCAGTGCCCTGAGAAAGGTAACACTGCGAAACTGGGGCCTGTGGGGCTTGTGCTCAGGCACCTGGGCTCAGGGTAGGCAATGTTTAGCTTAAGGGGACTCCTTTCTTTGGGAGGAAGATTAAATCTCTTGAAGAGCATGTAGACCTCTGTGAGACCTAATGTTTGAAATCCTTTGGCCTCAAGCAGAAGGATGTCCTAGGCAATCAAGCTGGGAAAAATGGTCTGCAAAAAGGAGGAGCTGCTTGCTTTTGCCTGTTAAATTGTTCTTTATGTCTGTCTCCTGTCCCCCTTTCTTGTCTGTCTCTAGGTCATTCCGCGCCCTAAACCTCGCTCAGCACGATGGATCAGTACATCTATCCCTGAATCTCAGTGGCAGAGTGATCTGGCCAGGAACTCCTCTGCAGAATACCATGTGAACAATCTAGTGAATCCAGTGCTATTCCATGAAGGTTTGAAGCATATTCCAGAGAATGCTGTTGTAGTAGAGATTGCTCCACATGCTCTTTTACAGGTATTGTATTTACAGGTATTCTGTATTCATATGCTGCTGCAAGGAGATTGGGAGTCCAAGGACTAGGGAATACTGCTGCCTGCCCCCCGCTTTTTTATGAGAACACTTTTTTCCTTCAGTAGTTTTGAGCCTTTCCCAGTTTTAATTTTTTTTTGTTTCTGTCCTTGTGGTTTTTGCGGGGGTGGTATATGCTACTATTAAAAAAAAAATTAAAAATCCCTAGCACACTCCACCTCCTCATTCAGACATTCACGTTACTGCTTTTTTCATTGCTGTGCATTTAGATAGCTGATTGTTGGCTTTCTAAACTGCACAATGAGTAAGAAAAGCATTTCATTGTTTGCATCTAAGGGAGAGTATGTGTGAAAATTGGGGTGTGGTGAGAAATTCAAGACTTAACAAGTCTTCTCTATGAAAAAATCTGTTACTATCTGTAAACTGAATTTGGCTTGAGATTCTTGTCTTACAGGGTAGTGCCTGGTGGTGGTGTTTTCCCCTCTTCTCCTAGACCAAGTAGTCTGAGGCCCCAGGAGATTGCTTGCTTCATAAACTCCTTTCTCTTACGAGATCAGATCATTACTCCTTTCTCCCCACCCAATAAGAATCAATCCTTTAGGAATCATCTCTGTAGCAGAGAATGCAGAACATGAGGTGCATTAGGATGTACTTACTCCACAGGATCAGTGGTGTGGTCTTATTCCTGTCCCTTAAGTCTCAACAACTGGTCTTTTTTATTTGGTCTGTGGCATGCAAGAGAAGAGTCTTAAGAAGAATAATAGTTACTCGCAAATCAAGATTAATAGTTATACAGTGCTTTTGAGTTTCAGTCCAGTGTATATTTACTATGTCATGTTATTTATGCTTTGAAAGTTACTTGAAGTGAGAATCAGAGCAGAGTTCTTAAACTGGGCAGATTACTTTTCTCTATAAAGAGATTATTTACTTCGTGTTGAAATCTTTGAACAATTTTGGACTCTAATGCAAGTGACTAAGATTTCATTAGCTGAGTTTGAGAGTGTTCTGCTTTTCTCTTCCCTCCCTTTATTTTCTCATTTAAAAATCATGGGATCAAATTGAAGAGAAGATAGAAATTGGGTCAGGTGTTCAAGGCTGTGTTTTTGGCCTAATAGCTTTTACTTGGAAAATGCTCCAGGATACTTCAGACTAGAAAGTGCTGCTTCTGGGAAAGGAGTGTGTGGGAGTGGGAGGTGTGAGAAGGTGACTTTGCAGTTCTTCAAGTACAGCTTTTGATTTCACTTGACAATCTGCTTGGGAAAGGCATGTTTGTGTTTTGGCAGAATTACATTAATGTTACATAGGTTCTGCTTTACCAGATGTGCAGCATCTTGGTTTACTGGAAGGATACTCTTCCCCATTACAGTGGTGTATATTTTAGTAGGTAGCACAGAACTCTTGGCACAGAAACATAAGTGTTTTGAGATCTCTAGAGAAAAATTCAGAGACAAAGTAATAAGTAACGCCTTCCACCGGTGATTTATGGACTCTACTTGACCAGGCTATCTTGAGGAGAACTTTGAAACCAACTTGCACCATTCTACCTTTGATGAAGAAAGAGCACAAAAATAATTTGGAATTCTTCCTAACACAGATTGGAAAGATTCATTTAACTGGGTAAGGAGACTAAGGGAGGAGGGTGAGTGGGATAATGGAAGGCAATTCAGGTAGCATGCATGTCTTCACACGGATTGAAATACTTCTTCCAGAAGTCTGGGGAAAAAATGGGGTGTACATTTGTGCTTTACATATTTAACATGTTCATTTTGGACGTGTTCCTTTGGGTTAGAGACTGCTTGGGCTGGGAAGGTGCCTTTTAAAGATAAGTCCTATTTAAAGACCTAGGAATCTGGAACTAGCTCTTGGAAATAAACTTTGCATCTTGTAGACTGTTAAAATTACAGATTTGGCTGCAGTAAGTGTTCATGGTACTCCTGGAGACATCTCAGACAGGGAGTCCAAGACCAATTACTGCCTGACCACTAACTGTGATGATCAATTTTTTTTCCCTACTTTTTCTTCCCATCCCTTCCCTCTGCCCTCCCTTCCCACATTGTCTTTATTTTTTTTGTCTTCCTAGGATAAATGTTCTTGGAAATAACTTGTTCCCATCTGTGGAATACCCTGTCCCTGTGGGAACACCTCTTATTTCTCCATACATCAAATGGGACCATAGCCAGGACTGGGATGTTCCAAAAGCTGAAGACTTTCCAGCAGGTTCCAAAGGCTCTGCGTCTGCTTCAGTCTACAATATTGGTGTGTTTGTCTGTTTAGGGCATTTTGATTTGTTCTGGGGTTTTTTGTACAATTAAGAAAAGAATACTCAAAACAGCATCCTTGAAGCCATTGGCTGAAGCTTGATGTTTGGTTTCTATTGAAAAACACCCTGGATATGCTTCTGAAATGGAATGAAAGAACATGGACAGAGTAGATGGTGATTCAGACTAAGAGCAGTTTTGGGGGCTGCATGTTGTCAGGCAGGATAGTTGGGGAAAGAACTAGAATCTGTTGGAGACATTGAGGGGAAAAGACATCTTTATTAGTGTTTGTTTTTTTTAGTTTTACTCTGCTCTTTGACAGATGTGAGTCCTGACTCTCCTGACCACTACCTGGTTGGTCACTGCATTGATGGCAGAGTTCTGTACCCAGCAACTGGGTACCTGGTGCTGGCTTGGCGAACACTGGCACGGTCTCTTGGCATGGGCATGGAGCAAATGGCTGTTATGTTTGAAGATGTCACAATTCATCAGGCAACTATCCTTCCCAAAAAGGGTGAGTGAGGAGTGCTGGTACAACTGTGCCAAAACTGTGTAATGAAGATGGAGGGAGTGGGAGGAGACGAATGCATGGGAAAAGTGAGGACGAATGCAGGAAAGAGACTATAAAGAAGAGGACAGCATGACTGAACAAAGAACTGATTTCATACAGTCAAGTAGTACATGTTGTAGTCACCTTTATTAAATGTTGTAAACAGTGAGTCTGGAGATAGTGAGAGCTCTGCTTGAAGATAGTAGCAGTGAATGACCTCACAGTCCTGTCTTCCTCAATGTTTCTTGCAGGATCAGTACAACTGGAAGTAAGACTCATGCCTGCTTCCCACTGCTTTGAGGTGTCAGGAAATGGGAATCTGGCTGTGAGTGGTAAGTGAAGGAAGTGTAGGTGTATACAGTGTCTTAGTAAAATCCATTATTTATGAACAATGATAATGATTGTTATTTTTGTTACTGTGCCCATCAGGGAAGATTTCTCTCCTAGAAAACACTGCTCTGAAGAACTTCCATAACCAGCCAGTTGACTTTCGGACTCAAGTAGACATGAGCTCAAAGTCTGGGCTCTTGAAAGATGATGTTTATCAAGAGCTGCATCTGCGTGGATATAATTATGGACCAACTTTCCAGGGTGTTCTAGAATGCAACAGTGAAGGTGAATTTCAAAAGAAAGCACGATGAGCATGGATATTGTAATGATGACTATGTGATATCTTAATTCCATTTGTACTAACAGTTCACCTGACTGCCTTGTGTGGTAATTACACTTTTGTGATAATGGAGAACAACCAAGAATTCTGAAAACAGCTTTTCCAATGCTCTATTTCCAATGTAGAACTGACTGTTGGAGTTTACAGGGGATGCTGGGTACATACACCAAACTTGGCATGTAATGAGTGACATTCTGGCATCTGCTGAATGACCAAATAGTGAGGCTTTCCCTTCCTCTTCTGCAGCAAGCACAGGGAAAGTTCTGTGGAATGGGAACTGGGTGACCTTCCTTGACACTCTGCTACATGTGCTGATCTTAGCTGAGCCCGGCCGTAGTCTGCGCTTACCCACCAGAATTCGCTCAGTCTGTATTGACCCAGTGCTGCATCAAGAGCAGGTGTGCCAATACCAGGACAACACAGAAGGTAATGTCTCATGCTTGAGCTCTTACTGGTTGTTTTGACTGCTGTGTGGTGAATGTATGAATTCCTAGTTAGTAGGATGAACTTTGAGGGGCCCTCTTAGTCTCCAAGCTGTTCTGCAGCTCTGTGTGTAACAGCCTGACATAGCACTGTTCATCAGATCACCTTGATCAAAATACCTGTTGTGTTTTCAAACTTACATTTCTTTCCTGACTTTCAGCTTTTGAAGTTGTTGTGGACCGCTGTCTCAACAGCCTTAAGGCAGGAGGTGTTCACATCAACGGCCTTCATGCTTCTGTGGCACCACGCCGACAACAGGAACGGACCCCTCCCACCCTAGAAAAATTCTGCTTTGTACCCTACACCGAGAGTAACTGTTTGTCTTCCAACACCCATCTTCATGCCTATCTGGAGCACTGCAAAGGTAGAGTGGGATTGGTTTCTTGTCACACTAGGGGAATCCTCCAGCCTGACAGAAGCATCTGAGAGAAGCTGTTCATACTACTTGAGAATGTTCAAGAAATTAGTGTTGGTCCCTGCAGAAGACTTCAGCAAAGGTCTTGTTTCTGTATGCTTGCTAGAAGCTAAAAGCTAGTTCTGTATGAGATTGCTAGAATGTGGGTAGGAGTGAAAAGCCATAAGGAGGGACATCTTCCCTTCTATAACAGTTGATATGGTGTCAGATGGCACAACCCACCTTGCAAGTAGAGAGGCACATCCAGCCTTGGAGAAATTCAACCTGGTTGCTTCAAACACTGACAAGAGAGCTTACTTCCTCAAGTCTTTAACCTTGTTTTGTTTTTTCCCTGTGAAATACCAAGATAGGTAAGGTGACATGTTTGTTCCCCTTTGATTCTGGGCACAAGAGCATATCCAAACAGAGAAAGTGATTTAGTGAAGCATGCCAAAAAAAAATTTGTTTGCTACAAGAGTAGACTAGGAGTAGTTCAGTCTGTTGTGAAACTGATAGCTAAATACAGTGCTCTTGGATGGGAAGACTTCACTCAGCTCATCACTTTAAATGCCTTTTCATCTAAGGGGGAAAAAAAACCCTTTTGGGTTTTTTAAGTTTTTAATCTAATGATGAATTTTGTTTTATCTTCAGACAGGAATTTTGTCATTCAATGTTGCTAAAGTGTCTTTGTGCTTGTTCTTAGATTTGGTGGTAGACTTTAAAGATTTGCCTTTTTTTCCCTGCCTGCCTTTTTTTCCCTGCCTGCCTTTTTTGTCCTCTCTCCGTCCTCTCTCCGTCCTCTCTCCGTCCTCTCTCCGTCCTCTCTCCGTCCTCTCCATTAGTTTTCCCTGGAGTGTCCAAATACTGTCCTCAAAGTATTTTTTACATATGCTGTGATGGGCATATTTTGTTTTTTGTAATCCTGTTCCTGATCTTAGTCAGAGTGAGCTATTTCCCATAGATTTATAAAGTAAAAAAGCATTTTAGTGTGTTTATATCTGCAAAAAGTTAAAATTTCACTCCATAGGCTCCCTAAGTCAATCAGAAGTTTTCTATTAGTCGCTCTCTTACCGCAGTTAACTTTAGTGGTTTAGCTTGTCTTGCCACAAAGCCTGCTTTTTTGGGGCCTGCAACTACTGCATGATACATAATCATGTGGAAGTTCAGAGTCTGTACTGTACCTGTGTGGCTGGGCTGATGATACAGGATGCTCTAATTTGTGATGCTGATCAGCTGGTGCAGCAAATGGAGGCAAAGAGAAAAAGAAAAATTCTTGGCATATCTGACTCATTTCCCCTTCTATTCCATAGGTCTGATCCAGAACTTACAATCGAAGGTGGCAGTGCATGGGGTCAAACTAGTCATCCCTGGACTAGAGACTGCTGTGGCTGCTACAGAGTCCTCACCCATACAGAAGGGCCTTCAGCATATCCTTGCTGAAATTTGCAGTCTGGAACTGAATGGGAACCTCCATTCTGAGCTGGAACAGGTTGTGACTCGAGAGAAAATGCACTTCCAGGATGACCCTCTTCTCAGTGGATTGTTAGACTCTGTGGAGTTGAAGACTTGCCTGGATGTGGCAGTGGAGAACATGATCAGTCATAGGATAAAGATACTAGAGGTTAGTTGGAAGCCTGGGGTGGGATGGTAGCTGGTGTTTCTAGGTCTTCTAGTAGCCTGATTGCATGCTTCTGTTGTTCTGGATATCATTCAGATAACATTCCCATTTCAACTTGGTTTCTCCTTTTCCTTCCCTTTTTTCTCACAGGCTGTTGCAGGAAGTGGACATCTGTTCCCTCGTGTCAAAAGTATTCTGAATACTCAGCCCCTGTTGCAGGTAGACTACATTGCCACCGACCGTGTCCTGGAAAACCTTTCAGCTAATGAAACAGAGCTACAAGATGCTGGTGTTCTCTCTAGCCAGTGGGATCCATCTAGCCTTCCCTCTGGAAATCTGACCAATGCTGACCTGGTGGTATACAACTGTTCAACAAGTGTTCTAGGGAACACTAGTGAAATCCTCCCTAATTTGGCAGCTGCAGTGAAAGAAGGAGGGTTTGTTTTGCTGCACACCCTTCTTAAAGGAGAAACTCTTGGAGAAGTTGTCAGTTTCCTTACAAGCCCAGATTTGCAGCAGAAACACAGCTTCCTGAGTCAGGTAAGCCTCCTGGAAGGGCAAACAATTTCTTGGTGCATAGCCTGGAGTCTCCTGCCTTCAGACGCTCTGACAGTGAATGTTGAGTAGATGTCACTTCTATACCTTTCCACTGAGTCCTTCTGCAGAAATAACTAAAACAGTTCTTCAGGAGAGAGGACTTGTGAATTACTACATATTTGGTTCAGAGGGTAAACAGTTGTTATCAGGAAAGCCTTTCTTAATGCATAGAACATTATTTGCTGTCACTTGTTTATCTGTATAATCTGTGTGAAAGTACTGGCCAGGACAATTCCTTTTTGGTTAAAATACTGTGCTCTATTTTTGGGTGGGGTACAGCTTTATCACTGTAGTTCCTCGAATGCTTCAGTATCAGAATATCCCTCTTCCTTTTGATATCACTTCTAGTAGTGAGACTTTATAAACTGGTTAAGTTCTTCTAACATTAAAGTGCTTCCAAAAGGAAGGCTTTTCTTTTGTACTTTTCCTCTTTTCTTCTATTCCTCCTTCCCACTTTATCTAATCCTGTAATGAGATACTGTAAAATAAGCCCGGAGAAGTTGGAAGAGGCGGGGAGCAGGGTGTCTGCATTATATCTTCAAACCAGTGTATCACGCAGATAAACAAATGCCAAAGCTGGCACAAGAGGAAGAGAGTGAATGGCAAGACAGGGGTGGGAAGTGGGACATCACCTTCTCTTGGCAGTTGTTAGACCAAGCAGTAATGGGAAACAGTGCCTCCACAGAACTTACATATTCTTTGTGATTTGAGGGGATGTAGCCTTTCCAGCTCTCTTCTTTTAGAATAAGAAGAGAGCAGCACTTCTAATAGTTTAAGTTACTTATTTATAATTCTGAAGTGGGGCAGTTGGATTTTGAGTGTTGCAATGACATAGATTCTGGCCCTTCACTTTCCGCAAAGATTTTTCAAGAGTATTTGAGAAGAAAGGGTGATCCTTTGCTTTGCATCTTTCCCAGTAAAGAAGGGGGTAAAAAGACGCTGAGGTGCTACTGAACATGATAACATAAAACATAGGTGTGTCATAAATGTCAGTAGCCTGGTATTAGCGAATCCCTCAGATAAGATATGTGAGTTGAATGCATCTTCTCTAAAGAAAATTATACAAGGCAGGCAAGAGTGGGCAGGACTTAATATTGTTCTCAGAGTTTTCTAGATACAGATGCAGTCCCTAGCCCTTGATGTAAGGGATCACACTTCTGCTGGTTTGTATCTGGCATTTGAAAAGCAAATGGATGCTTTTCTGAGAGCCTGCAGTCATTTATTTCATTCAGGTAGTAGAGCCTGATTGATGATACATGCATTTTCATTCTTTTTTTCTGAAATGCCATTTCAGTGTAACTTAGGTATATGGGTGCTTCTTCCCTGCTAGTGTTTGGTTACTTCTCCCCATCTCCCTGCAGACAGGGCTTATGTGACACAGACTAGACACACTCAAATACCCTGCAGGATTTGATGGCATAGTCACTGCTCTGGGTTTTGCACACTTGGTAGTAGTGCTAAGACTAGTCCCCTAACAAGGGCTTTGATGTACTTGTACTCCTGCTTTTTGGAGATCCTTTAGGGAAGGAGTAGTCTAGATGCGGAAAATACTCTGTTTTGTTAATCAAACATGTATTTGTACCAAGACAATACAGAACAGATGCCAAGTTTGAAAGAGGTGGACAGTGCCTGTTGTTCCTGGTGAAGTTGTCTTTAAGGAGTCTCAATGTGAGGTGTAGATGTGACTTGTAGTTTTAATTGACTTTTGACTTTGGTGTTAATTTGTTATTTTACCTGATTTGGCAGGCGCAGTGGGAGGACTTATTCAGCAAAGCCTCACTGAATCTAGTTGCTATGAAGAAGTCATTCTTTGGCTCAGTTATTTTCCTGTGTCGTCGGCAAGCCCCTGCCAAAATACCCATTTTTCTGCCAATAGACGAGAACCATTATAAGTGGGTTGAATCCTTAAAGGTAAAAATTCCTGTGCCCTATGTATCTGAATTTCCAAATCATTATACTTTCTAAATGAGATATTTAGTAGTGTTAAAAGAGCAGTGTGTGTGTGTGTTCAGTTACTTTTAATAAAATAGAAGCTGTTTATTTGGGCCAAGGGTATGATGGCTATTTTTTTTGTGGTTCCTGGTAAAACAGTTTGGGGTTTGTCCTGTAGGAGGTCTTGGCTGACCCATCGGAGCAGCCTGTGTGGTTGACTGCTACCAGTTGTGGGAACTCAGGAATTTTGGGAATGGTGAACTGCCTCCGCCTTGAAGCAGAAGGCCACCGAATCAGGTACGTAAGCATGTCCCCGAGTCATATTTGAGAGATGAGATATTTCTGTGTTAGCTTCTTTCCAGGCCTATAGCAAAATAAACAAAATGACAACTCTTGTCTTCCAGGTGTGTTTTCATTTCCAACTTGAACTCTACATCAGCTGTCCCACCTACTAGTCTGTCTTCTCTGGAGATGCAAAAGATGGTTCAGAAGGACCTGGTGATGAATGTGTATCGTGATGGAAAGTGGGGCTCCTTCAGGCATCTCCCGTTGCAGCAAGGTAACTCCTTTGAGGTCTGAGGATTGTTTGCAAGGCCTTGAATCTGAATGAACTTTGAATAGAAAATGAGTAGCAACTGTTCGTACAGTTACCTGTATGTAGTTATTATTTGAATGGATAACTTTGAATTCCTCTGCTCCAGCTCAGAGCAAACAGTAGCTCCCTACCAGAAGTAGGGGTAGGCTATTTAGGGTATCAGTACTATTGCAAGGTAAGAAAAGGTGTTCTGCAGAGCAAACAGAGGAGAAGGTAGCAATTACACCAGGAATTTACTCTTTCTGGAAAGCATATACGTCTGTTAATATAAATTCTTACTGTTCTTTCCTCTGCAGCACAACCTCGGGAGTTGACAGAATACGCCTATGTAAACGTGCTGACTCGTGGAGACCTCTCTTCTCTTCACTGGATTGTCTCCCCACTTCAACACTTCCACACAACTGATACCAATGTTTTACTCTGCAAAGTTTATTATGCATCTCTCAACTTCCGGGACATTATGCTGGCCACAGGGAAGCTTTCTCCAGATGCTATCCCTGGTGAGTTAAAATTACACTGGAAGGAAATGTATTTATGTATTGTTGTTCTAGAATTAATTCACGTAATCTCTTGAATGTTAGTTTGGCACTGGCTAAAACGTTATGCCAATTTAGCAAGAAAGCATGCATTTGAGAAGGAAGTGCAGCCCTGTTGCAGAACTGTAAAGTTCTACTTCCAGTTACAGTTCCATTTTTTTCACATGGCACAATCAACAAACCATGCTCTGAGGAAATGTTATTGGCCTCATTGCATAGATACCAAGTGTGAGGTGAAACAACTTGATGGAGGTTGCAGAGATGGGCATGGTAAATACCAAGGTGAGAATGTTGAAGTTACATGCTGCTGGCCATGCTTGGCCTTTAGGGAAGAAAAATGCACAGTGAAGTCATTGCCTGTCTGCAAAATGGAGGTCATATTACTTTGCTCCATAGCAAGTTAAGAATTAATGTAGTATCTATGAAATGGTTTTAAAAATCTATTTTAAAGAGAGGAGGTGGAAAATTTAGTCCATTGGGAGATTGTTATGAGTGACTTGAGTAGGGCTGAGTTCCCCTTCATGAGCAACCTGGCCTAATGAAAGGTGTCTCTGCCCATGGCAGGAGGTTGGAGCTGGATAATTTTTTAATGTCCTTTCTTACCCAAACTATTCTATGATTCTGTGACTAACATAAGTGTCCGCCTAAAATGTGAGTTTACAAAAATTCAGATTTCACAGTATATTTTTGCTGTGATCATCCTTTCTAGTTTATGTATCATTCCTTTTTAGAGGAACAGAATTGCCTCTGAAACAAGATGTTTTCATGAAATTTCTCAGATGAGAACTGGAAACTAAAGCAAATATCAGTAAGGCTAAAGACTTAAGATTTAATGATACCAAGTCCTTTTCTGCTACTCTTGGAGCAAGACGTTAACTATGGGGACTTACAAACTGTGTACACAGTAGACAGCTCCCAGCACTTTTCTGTATCTGGGGTTCTGACTTTCAGGGACTGCTTCTGTAAAGGGATCTTAGAAGAGAAATTTCCTTTATAAAAGGTGCTAATGTTCTTTCAGGTAACTGGGCTTTGCAGCAATGCATGCTGGGCATGGAGTTCTCAGGACGGGACCTTGCTGGAAGAAGAGTGATGGGATTGCTGCCAGCAAAGGGACTGGCCTCAGTGGTAGACTGTGACAAGAAGTTTCTATGGGAGGTGCCTGAAAACTGGTAGGTCAACTTCTGTTTTCTGGTTAAGATTTGCCGCCTTGCCTGAGGCTGATCAAACCTCAGTGCTGCACAATAGGAAATAATAATAGGGCTATAGTGTTCAAAACAGCTGTAGGATTTTGGTTTAGATTCAGTGCAGGATTTCAATGCTAGTTTTTGAACAGTGGCTTGCACAAGGTTCATGTGTCTTTGTTGGGCTGTTAGCTTCACATGTTTCAGTATACACTGAGATGTCAGTGTTGGTTATGTTACTGGTTAGTTACTGAAATATTTATGTAGAACATTGAATCTTGGCTGTGCTTGGCAGCTGTGGTATTCTGCCTTATGATAGATCAGAAAGTATAAGTGGTTGTCAACCTCAACAGCTTAACCTTTCCATTGCAGAAAGGCAGATTTCATCAGGAGAATCTACTAGTCTTTTCTAAGGCTAAAGATATCTCTTTCACTTGGCTCTTTAGGACTCTAGAAGAAGCTGCTTCAGTGCCTGTGGTTTATGCCACCGCTTATTATGCTTTAGTGGTTCGAGGTGGTATGAAGAAGGGTGAGAGTATCCTTATTCACTCTGGCTCAGGAGGCGTGGGCCAAGCAGCCATTGCCATTGCCCTGAGCATGGGCTGCCGTGTCTTTGCTACTGTAGGTGAGTACTGAGGGCCCAAAGTTATGGGGGAAAATACAGAATTATAGATAATAAATAAAGGAAGCATGTGTGTGCACACATATAAAAGTATATACCTATTTGGGCATATACTTATTTCTTCTCCATGGACACCCCCTTGTCGCGGGGGAGAAGCTTGTGTGCAGTGGAGGCACACCATCCATAACGCTGCTGCTTCCTTTGAGAACACACGCAGAATCAGCCTGGAGGAAAAAAGGCACCACAGGAAGAACTGTGCCTTGCCAATAGCGCCGATGGAGACTTTCTGCTTTGCCTTTTGCAATCGGACTTGCCTGTCTCACATTGGCCTTTTTAGCCACCAGCGTGCTTGTAGCAAGCGTGGGTAGAGCCCTTGCAAATCTTCATTCGCAAAGCCTAGCCATGACATGGTGATGATGATATACTTATTCACCTCAATATGTTCTGCTGTAGCTTTTATCAAGTTTTCAGGCTGAGAGCTGGACACATAGTAAATGCAACTACTGACTATGTGCTTGAAACTTCCACAGCACAGTCAAATTTATCTACCCATGTACAGTATATAATCAGAAGTACGGAAGAAGATCAAGGCATGTCCCTTTTAAAATCGGTAATGTGAATCCAGTGCCTGTCTTTTGAAAGGCTTTGGTCTGTTTCTGGTCTGTGCTCTCTGGTCAAAAATGAGCAGTAGCAACCAGACAGCCTTTGTCCTAAGGTTTGACATCGTCAGACACTGAGAGCTTTGAAACAAGTGAGTGATGGCTACTCAGACTTACAGTCCTTGTGGAAAAGATGTGCAGAGGAAAATGCGCTGTTTCACCATAATAAAGAAATTAGCATAAGAGTACTGACATCTTTCAACCCATCTTTCAACCATTTTCTACTTCCAGGCTCCACTGAGAAACGTGAGTATCTTCAAGCAAGATTCCCACAGCTGGATGCCAATAGCTTTGCCAGCTCCAGAGATACTACATTTGAGCAACATATACTGCGAGTTACCAATGGAAAAGGTGAAGTTCAGGAAAAAATTTTCTTTTTTTTTGCCAGCTGTGCGACATTATGCAGTTGTACATTCTAAAGACAATATCAGTCACTACAAGAAGAGCAGAGTTTATTAAGTAGGTGCTTCTGCTTTTGTTGCAGGTGTCAATCTCGTGTTAAATTCCTTAGCAGAAGAGAAGCTCCAAGCCAGTTTGCGTTGTCTTTCTCGACATGGACGCTTCTTGGAAATAGGCAAATTCGATCTGTCTAACAACAGTCAGCTTGGTAAGATGGGACACCTGGAAATACATCTCATTAGGTTTTAGCTACTGACCAGCACACCCAGATCCCTTTCACCAGGGCTGCTCTCCAGCCACTCCCAGTTTATGCCTATGTCTGGCATTACTTGGTCTCAGGTGCACAACCTGGCCTTTGTTAAATTTTATATAATTAACGATTGCCCAGTGTTCTGGTCTATCCAGACTCCTCTGCAAGGCCTCTCATCCCTCAAGGCAGCCAACAGCATCTACCAGTTTTTGAAAGCACAGGGGCAAGATTAACCCAATTTCTCTTGGATGGGAAAACAAATTTTTTGAATGTTACAATGTGATGCATTAGTGAAAAATTACAAGAATGTTCTCCTGTTTTAGAATAATTGCATATAGCCAGTGTTGACAGTCTTCTTCTTTATTCTAATTAAATTTCAAAATTATCATCTTGGAAAACCTTGCTATGAGGAAGAGTCTCCTGTGGAAATGGACAGGATGCATGCTCTACAGGCATCTAGCTTCTCTAACTCAGCTGTCACTAGAAAAAAAAATGTCCTTTTTGATGTCAGACTGACCATGATACAGCTTGTCCTCTCAAAATACAATTTTTGTGAGTGCAATTTCTGGTCTGCTTGTAAGAGAACAACCTAATGAATATAGCCTTTGGAAAGTATATGCAAGAATGAGTTTGGAAAACGTAGAATTCAAGCATCTGACTGCTTTAGTCCTGTGACCTACACAGAAATGTTTCTGAAGCAGAAGAGAGACTCTTTTGAAATGTCAGCAGCATCAGGTCATAACCAAGTTGCTTTTTCTAGGAATGGCTCTCTTCCTCAAGAATGTGGCATTTCATGGGATCCTATTAGACGCAATATTTGATGAGGGAAACCAAGAGTGGGAAGTAGTATCAGAGTTGTTGAAGAAAGGCATAAAAGACGGTATAGTAAAGCCCCTGAAGAGTACAGTCTTCAACAAAGAAGATGTGGAAGCTGCCTTCAGGTTCATGGCACAAGGAAAACATATTGGCAAAGTTATGATCAAGGTAATGAGATAATGACTTTGATTCTCTGATGCATCTGGCATCCTCTGTAGGTGACTGTATTGGATATTTTGATCCATTTTGAGTTGAAATTCCCTAACTAGGACAGCACAGCATCATTTTTTACTGCTGACACTGTAACATGTAACTGTCAAGTCTTGACACTGATTCTACAAGGTTCATTTCCATTGACTGGAGAAGCATAACATGGAAAGATAAATGCATTGTGTATCTGATTGTAACTACTTTTTTTTTTCCTTCTTTGTGGGGGCGGGGGGAAGGTCCAAGAAGAGGAAAAGGAACATCCTTTAAGAAAGTCTGAGCCGGTTAAAATCTCTGCAATCTCCCGAACCTCCTGTCCATCTACCAAGTCTTACATCATCACAGGGGGCCTAGGAGGATTTGGACTTGAGCTGGCACAGTGGCTGGTCGAGAGAGGAGCACAGAAGCTCATACTGACATCTCGTTCTGGTATACGAACTGGTAAGCAAAAATTTTAAGGAAACAGGGAAACTGCCTGCCTTTCAACAGTTTGTAGTTTGTCTCCATTTTTAAATGTCCAGTTGGCAAATAATAATGTCTTGATCTCTTTTCTTCCCTTTCCTTTAATTATTATCTCACATCAAACAAGCTGTTGAGCTGTTTTCTCCTTTATTCTAAAGGAGGAAGTACCTTTTGACCTTTTTTCCAACTCCTGCTTTCCCTTTTTATGCTTCCTAATTCTATCAGCCCATTTTCTCCCTTACACGGAATTTTTTTTGCAGTCTTTCTTTTACCTTTATCCCTTCCACAAAGTGTGTATCTGGCTACCTCACTGACTTGTCCAGTGGCTGTAGCATGTTGGATCACATGCCACAAGGAAACCACCTATAAACGACTTGTTAAAGATACTCTGTCCCTCAAGTAACATTTGTGGATGCTTGTTCTTGCTCCTTAGATAGCACATCTGTAAAGACAGGCCCTACTGTCTCGTAACATCCATAAGCGTTTTTACTCAGTTTTAAGGCATTAGTTTGATTACAATTGCAGCTTTGAGATTTCTTACCAGTGATAGTCTTCAGTATTTCCTCATACAGTCTCTCTGCCTCTACAGGTTTGTTTCTTTTGGCAAGTTCACAATTGCACAACTTGCACAAACACATAGATCAAATACTTCTCAAGTTCTGGCTATGCTCTGTAAGCTGTTGCCTTGCTCTAATCTACCCACTCTTTCTTGTCCCAGTACCTGAATTCTTGTTCATTTCCCTTCACAGTTGTACTTTTTCTTCCTTCTCTCCGCTACCACCCCAACCTTATCACAGAGTCACAGCATATGCCTAGTTGGATGGGACTCGCAAGGATCCTAGAGTCCTTCTCCTAGTGCTGCACCCATTCCCAAGAGTCAGGCTTGATGCTGTGACCACTGCCCTGGGAAGCCTAATCCAGCATCCAGCCACCCTCTGGGTGAAGAAACTCTTTCTAATATCCAGCCTAAACCTCCTGACACAATTCTCAAGTTCTGTCACTGGTCCCCACAGAGCAGGGATCAGTGCCTGCCCCTCCTGAGGAAGCTGTAACTGCAGTGAGGTCTCCCTCAGTCTCCCCTTCTTCAGCTGAACAGACCAAGTGCCCTCAGCTGCTCCTCATACAGCTTTCCCTCAAGGCCCTTCCCCATCTTTGTTGCCCTCCTTTGGACACTTTCTAATGGCTTAATATCTTCCTTATATTGTGGTGCCCAAAACTGGCCCAATATTCCAGGTGAGGCTGCCCCAGTGCAGAGCAGAGCAGGACAATCCTCTCCCTTGCCCGGCCAGCAATGCTGGGCCTGATGCCCTCCAGGACACAGCTGCCAGGGCACTGCTGGCTCATAACCAACCGGCCATCAACCAGGACCACCAAGTCCCGTTTCCAGTACTGCTCTCTGGCATCTCATTCTCAGTCTGTCCATACATCTGGGGTTGCCCCGTCCTGGGGCATCCAGCACTTCCCCTTGCTGAACGTCATATGGTTGGTGATTGCCCAGCCCCCTGATTTGTTGAGGTCTCTCTGTAGGGCCTTCCTGCCTTCAAGGGAGTCAACAGCTCCCCCCAGTTCTGGGTCATCTGCAGACTTGCTCAGTATCCCTTCCAGTCCTGTGTCCTAGTAATTTATGAAGATGGTGAAGAGCACAGGGCCCAAGGTGGAGCCCTGCGGAACCCCACTAGGGACAGGTTGCCAGTCTGATGTCACCCCAGTCACTGTCACCCTCTGTGATTGACCTGTGAGCCAGTTGCTCACCCACCACATGATGTGTTTATCCAGCTGTGGGCTGGACTGTTTGTCCAGAAGGATATGGTGAGAGACCATATCGAAAGCTTTACTGAAATCCAAACATTACATCAACTGGCTTCCCTTGATCAACTAGATGGATTGCCTTGTCATAAAAGGAAATTGGGTTGAATAAGCAGGACTCTCCGCTCCTGAAGCCGTGCTGGCTGTGGCCAACAAGTGCGTTGTCTTTCAATACCTCCCAGAATAATTTTCTCCATAACTTTACCAGGCACTGATGTGAGACTGACAGGCCTGTAGTTTCCAGTGTTCTCCATCTTTCCCTTCTTGAAAATCAGGACAACATTCACCCGATTCCAGTCAGCTGAGACCTCTCCATATTCCCAAGACTGCTCAGAAATCATTGTGAGAGGTTCCCCTGACTCTGTTCTCCACTTGATCTATTTAGAATATTTCTGAAATTCGAGTGATTCCTAGCTACTTCTCAAGTTTTGTCCAATTTTTCTCTTGTAGCTGAATCAAGAACTATTTCACTATTCAGTCTTTATCTAGTCAGAAAAGTAAAAGGAGCAGGTTAACCAAAGCTTTATATTTTGAATGCTTCATCCCAGGCATTGTCTACTTTTATTTTTTTGTAGGCTACCAGGCTAAACGTGTTAAAGAGTGGAAGGCTCTGGGAGTCCAAGTCTTGGTATCTACCAGTGATATTGGAACACTAGAAGGAACACAGCTATTGATAGAAGAAGCTTTGCAGCTTGGACCAGTTGGAGGCATCTTTAATTTGGCTGTGGTAAGTAAGAAAAATGCTCAGGACTTGTAAGAGGCAGCACCCATTGAAGTGACTTTTTCACACAAGGCCTCCAGGCTTCATACAGTTTTAGTTTGGTTCTCTGTGTTTCAAAAGACACTACTTTGATCTCTCCTGGTGACTAAAGGCTTTCGGGTCTGGCCCCTTGAGCTGAAAAGCAACAGTATTTGGCCAGCACATTGAGTTCTTAGACAGGTGTTGCCTAAGATCCCTCAGAACAAAAAAAGCCCCATGCAGAACTTGCCAGAATTGCTGCAGTGGCAATATTGATAATAAGCAGACTTAGCAAAAGCCATGTTGTCATATTTTGGGATATTCAGGGTAAATCTGCACTGCAAAGTTACAAAAATACACTGTATCACAGTGATATCCTCTCATATCTCGAGTCATGTGCCATATTTAAACAGAGAAACTGGAGATACTGAAACTGCACCTTCTTTTATTTAATCCCTCCCCCAATCCCTCATAGGTCCTTAGAGATGGCATGATCGAAAATCAAAGCCCGGAATTATTCTGGGAGGTCAACAGGCCCAAGTATTCAGGCACCCTTCATTTGGATTGGTAAGTGTCTGTGGAAGGGACAAATAAGAACTGCTTTTATGGTCACAGAACTGATCAAACTTAGTCGTTTTAGTCTTGCACTAGCCTTCCTTGGTAACACAGTTAGCAGGTTTTTCTGATGAGTTTTCTCTCTCCTGCTCTGCTCCAAGGGTGACTCGTAAGAAGTGTCCAGACCTAGACTATTTTGTTGTGTTCTCCTCTGTAAGCTGTGGAAGAGGAAATGCTGGGCAAAGTAATTATGGCTTTGCCAATTCTACCATGGAGCGTATCTGTGAGCAGCGACATCACGATGGACTCCCAGGTAAGATGACTTTACTCATTGCTCAGAAAAATCTCTCAGCAAATATTCAGATGAGAATCAGCTCACCAGAGACTTGTGTACTTACCTGGAATTATAGTGAGTTATGAATGATGAAGGCTGTTTTCCCCTCCCAGCTCTTATCCTGAATCATTCATGTGTGTGTGAACAGTGACCATTTAACAGCACAAAGGAAATACAATCCTTAGCTTAGCTGGGGTTTAAGTCTGTTTTGTTGCCACCATGTGCTTTAATTAAAAGGCTTAGTGTGTTCTTCTGATTTCTCTTCCAGGCTTGGCAATCCAATGGGGAGCCATTGGTGATGTGGGTATCTTGCTGAAGACAATGGGAAACAAAGATATTGTGGTGGGGGGAACGATTCCCCAGCAAATCAGTTCATGCCTAGAGGTGCTCGATATCTTCCTGAATCAACCTCATCCTGTCATGTCCAGTTTTGTCCTGGCAGAGAAGGTCTCTGTGAAATCTGAAGGAGGCAGTCAACGGGATCTTGTAGAAGCTGTTGCTCACATTCTGGGTAAGTGGTCTCACTCAAGCACTGCTGGGCAATGTCTGCCATCTCAATGCTTTTGGAAAGCAGTGGTGCTGCTGTAGGTGCTCTGTTCAGAATCTCCTCCTGACTTCCTGTGGTGTGGGTATGTTGTTGTGGGACTGCTTGCCTGTTTTCTTTCCCCCCCGCACCCTTTACACTGCTCCTTCTCTCCAGTAATAACTTTGTTTCTTGTACGGGTTTTTCTCCTTTACTGTGTTTACGTACACAAGCACATATACTCCAGTGTCTTGGGTTTTATTTAGAGTGGACTAGTGCTTCTCTCCAAATGGAGAATCAATCAACAGGAACAGCCCTCAAAAGCAAAAATCTGGGACAGCACATAATAGGGCAAATACATGACTAACTTTCTGAGTACTATTCCAGCTTTCAAATATTCACCCTGGGATGTCCCCGGGCTGTAAAAAGTAGCATTTCTGTGCTAAGTGGCTAACTAGTAGTGTATTCACTAACCAGCTGTCTGTCATCCCATGTGAACCTCTAGTAAGCATAGCTTAACTGTGATAAAGGTGCCATTTCCTCCTGTCTGTATTGAACCTTCTTCCTTTTACTGTTGTGTCCCCTGTTTTTATATTGAAAGGGAATAATCTCTGTCAACTCTATCTACTATGTCCCACATCAGTTATCTCTTTTGCAGACAGAAGTGTGTATTGATCCTTTGTTTTTTTACCAAAAGAGGTACTGATAAATGAAAGACAGTCTCCTCAGTGGTACTTAAGGAACTGTGTGCAGTTCACTGACAGCAAATTTGGCCTCTGAGAACAGACATGGCTTTTATAAGTTATAGGAAAGTGTCTGCGAAATTGTACCAGCTGTAGTGTTAGTCTGGAAGGAGAGAGCATGACGACAACAAAGGGAGAAGCTAGTAATGAAGCCTGATGTTGGGAAGGGTGGCAACATGGGGCAGCACAAGGAGGGAGGAGGGGAGAAAGAGCTGTAGTTGCAGGTGTTATTATGAGAGGCCTTTTACAGCTAAGGAAAGGGTGAGAGATTTAACGGTGTGAAAACTGAAGGGGAAAAGGCAATGAAGGCTAGAGGAATCATGTCCTCCTCCAGCGCAAAAGACACCAAGTGTTGCAATCAACCATCATTGACACTGATAACTTTCATCTCATTTTTGAGATGGGGATTAGTTGGGTAAGGTCACAGATTGCAGTTGCAGTTAGAGCCTCCAGTATGTGAAATTTGTCCAGCTGACTGCTCTGGACTCTGTCTAGAGCTGACGTGAAAATGTTCACAGCTATTTAGCTCGGACTGATGTATCCCGTCATCAATCTGTGCACATTTAATGGGTACTCTAAAGACTAGATCCTGTATGACAAGATGTGGGTGTAGAAGAGGTGACTTGTGAAAGTATTGGATGATCCTGAAAGGTAATTCTCTGTAGGTGCGGTTTTTTGAGATTTTAGGATTAAAAAGGAAGTGGAGAGGGCTGCTAGAGAGGTGTGGAGCTGTAAAGAAATTGGCATTTTGCTAGTGTGCTGTTTTGTTCTCAGGTGTCCGTGATGTGAGTAGTCTGAATGCTGACAGTTCCTTGGCTGACTTGGGCTTGGATTCCTTGATGGGAGTGGAGGTGCGCCAGACGCTGGAGAGAGACTATGACATCGTTATGACCATGAGAGAAATTCGACTCCTTACAATCAACAAACTGCGTGAACTTTCTTCCAAGTCCAAAACAGCAGAGGGTACAGTGTCTGCATTAGGGTTGCTACCAGTCACCTGAATCCAAATAATTAAGCTTGCAATTCACTGCTTTCATCTCTGGTAACATAAACCTCTTTCAGAAATAAGGTTATAGCTGAACGGCTTTTAAGTGACAAACTTGTTGCAGGAGTGTATTGACCACTGGGTCAGGCCCGTCATTTCTGAGAGCAGGATGTAAGAGCAAGCGTGAAAGCTGCTTTCTTGCCTGGCCAGCATCTGCATGCGTGAGTAATCTTAAGTGGCTGTGTGCAGGATGAAATTTAAGACCTTTTACTTCTCTGGGGAATAAACAATGTAGTGTCATGCTTACAGTAAGCTAAAAGCATGTGCAGTTGCTGCAGAGAAACTGACAATAGGAAGATCCTTGTGTCTGTGCCCTGATGATGTGCTGAGCCAGTGGACTAATCTAGAGCAGCCCTGAGGTTCTCCTTTAGGACTATGGCTACATGATCAAGACTGATCCTGAAGCTAATTGTGTCTGTCTGGTGTGCTTTCCTTCAAAGAGCTGAAGTCATCCCCACTGATGAAGACAGGCCTGGGTGAACCTCCAAAACTAGATTTGAACAACTTGTTGGTGAACCCAGAAGGGCCAACGATCACCCGTCTCAATGATGTTCAGAGCACAGAGCGCCCTCTTTTCCTTGTTCACCCCATTGAAGGATCCATTGCAGTTTTCCACACTCTCGCCTCCAGACTTCACATGCCCTGCTATGGGCTCCAGTGCACAAAAGGTATCTCAGTTCTTCAGCATTTTGAATTTGCAAATGTAACATTCTGAATTGTAGTTGCCTTACAGAGAGAACTTTGTTTTCGAACTATTAAACTCCAAGGAACAAGTATCAGGGCCTATTAGTATGCATAGGGTCATGTCAAACATCCCCTGGTATCAAGAGGAATAATAGATTAGATTGAAGAGCTTATGTATGGGAAACATGAGGTATCCTATTCCACCTGTCTTTGGAAAGCAGAAGTGTTACTATTACTTGTCAAAAATGCAAGTTGTTAACCATAACTTAGTAATTTACCTGCAAAATAACCTGAATGTTTCCAATAGGGTTGTTTCTGAGCACATGAAAGCATACTTGTCTCTGCTGCTGTCTTTTCACCAGAGTCTGTTTCTAACTCGCTTCCATGTTCTAGCTGCTCCCTTGGACAGCATCCAGAGCCTGGCAGCCTATTATATTGACTGTATGAAGCAGATTCAGCCTGAAGGACCTTACCGCATTGCTGGATACTCTTTTGGTGCCTGTGTAGCCTTTGAAATGTGCTCCCAACTGCAAGCACAACAAAATGCTTCCCATGTACTCAACAGTTTATTCCTCTTTGATGGGTCTCATTCCTTTGTGGCAGCATATACTCAGGTAAGGGACACAAATAAAATCTTCTTTCTGGGGACTGTCCTCTCTCATCAGGGCTTATGTTCTCTGAGCTTACTATTCTAGATATGAGCAATCTGAAAACCTGACAGACTTCTTGACAGGGAAGTTGGGAGATAGCTGTAGACAGTGGATGCTTTAGAGATGGCTGAAGGGTTGAAGCATATGATGGGTATTCATTAATTGGCAAGAGCTCAGGCACAAGTGTTGCTCTTGCTATGATGAATAATAATATTAGTATGTCTTCTGGAAGATCCTGGAGCCTGCAAGTTAAGATCCTCATGTAGTAATGCTGGGAAACCTTACTTAAGGCTTCTCTTCCATTTTCTTTATACTTGGCTGTTGCCATCCCTGGATTTGCTTTCTAATGTCTCCACAAGGGATTTCCCCCCCACCCCCTTTTTTCCCAGTTCATATTCTTTGTTCTGTAATTGTTTTTATCTGACTTTCAAGATCAGGCACATCCCTTTCATGTTCACATTGTATTCTCTTTTCCAGAGTTACAGAGCCAAACTGACCCAAGGAAATGAGGCTGCATTGGAGACTGAAGCATTATGTGCCTTTGTTCAGCAATTTACAGGCACTGAATATAATAAGGTAGTGCTTCTTATTTTGTTACATGTGTGTGTGTATATGTATATCTAAAAAAGTGAGCATGTATATATATATATTTTTAAAAATGTAGATACACGTAGTTCTTAATATTGCACAAGAGGGGTGTGGTTTGTTGTTTAATGGAGATGGATTCTCAGCTATTGCGACTAATGTAAAAAAAATGTTAATATTTCCAGCTGCTGGAGGTTCTTCTGCCCCTGAAAGACCTGGAGGCTCGTGTGAATGCTGCTGTAGACCTGATAACTGAGGTTCATACAAACATCAATCGTGAAGCACTCAGCTTTGCTGCGGCTTCATTTTACCATAAACTGAAGGCTGCTGACAAGTATATACCAGACTTCAAGTATCATGGGAATGTGACACTGATGCGGGCAAAGTCTCACAATGAATATGAAGAAGGTCTGGGTAGAGACTACAAACTCTCAGAGGTCAGTCTGAGACCCATGGGTGACTCCTGAGTTTCCCCTGACATTTGGGGGATCCAAAGAACAGCACAGAAAATCATCTTTACTGAGTTAAAAAACAACCTGAAGGAAATTATTCTGTAGCTTTTGTGCTCTAACAAGAATTTGAAGTCCCCAAAAGCAAATGTGTTGATTGGTTCCAGACATTTTCTGTAGGTAATGAGGGCCAGAAGGTCAAGCCTCTATAGTGGATAAGTGTTTTCAACAGCTGGTTCTTGCAGATCTCTAGAATGACTTTGGATAACAAAGATGTTAAAAGAGTAATTTTTAGTCGTCTTCCACTATAGACCCTAAAGTTTGTCCACTGAATGGGGGCAGACTCCTACTGACAGTAAAGGGAGCTTTTTCTCAATTACCTTTTCTGGACCAAGTAGAAGTTAGTAGTTAGCATTGGGTTTCTTGTGGGCCCAAAAAAAGTAGGGGTTTGGCCTGTAGTCCAGATAAGGTGCACTGTTCTTTAGCCTCTGCTCATACAAACAGGTTGTGTCTTCTCTTGTGGTGCAAATACCAGGGAAAAGGAAGAGAATTCTGAAAATCAGTTCCTGCTTCTGGCATCTCCTATCCCTTCAAGACTTCTAATTTTTCATTATTGATTCCAGGCTAACTTACGCATTATTAAGGTTACATCATGACCTTAAAGGAAGATTTGTGATGGTGGGAGAAAGATAGTAAGGAAGGGGGGTTGTTTATTTGCTTTTCTTAAGGGCTTGGAGGTATCTACTTTATCATTCAGTCTTTGATATTGTGGGTAAATTATTCTTTTGGTACCAGGTTGGTTAACTTCCTGCCCAGTTTATGTTTGAGTGGACTGCCTGCCAAGCTGTGAGACTATTGTGCTTTAAAACACTGGTTTCCAACAGTGCCCTGCAGCCAATCTATGAAAATGTGTCAGGGTAAAACTGTTTTTAACTGAATTTCATAGAGACAGTGATGTAAACTATGAGTAACTTAGAAGACTAACAAACCCAAACCAGCTAGGTGCCATCTGGTTGTAAATTGTAAATGAAGAGTTTTTCTTTTCTGTATCTCTGCAGGTATGTGATGGGAAAGTATCTGTCCATGTTGTTGAAGGGGATCACCGCACCTTGCTTGAGGGAGATGGTGTTGAATCGATTATTGGGATCATCCACAGCTCACTGGCAGAGCCACGTGTCAGTGTCAGAGAGGGTTAACTTCTGCTTACTCACTGTCAATGATGAAGAAAATGCCAACAACATTCCTAGTTATGACAGACCCCAAGGAACTCTTCCTGTTGTTCAACATCTCATCTGCTCTGCTGCCAGAACTGGGAAGTTCAGCTGTACTCAACTGGTCTTTTTCTCTCTCTTTCTTGCTTATCTTTTCCCAACCTCTGTGAGTTCCATCTCTTTTCCTTTCCTGTGCTGTTTTTTCCCCTTAGTAACCCTGTCCATGTTACTGTAGTGCTGTGACTCTGTCACTTGTGCACTGCTGTGAGGGTTCCCCCCTGATGGTTGCTTCCTACACCCTTGGCAGTATGAAAAACAAATTTAGGAGTAGATTTCTTGTGCTCTGTATTGTTTTTGTCCTAACAGTATTCCAAAGGGTATGTGATAGCATTTGTTGACCAAGCCTAGTGAGCAGAGAGAGGAGTGGAGCTGCAGCTGATTTTGGAGATACTTTTTGTCTGTGAAGAATCTGTCTGCAGTTTAGGTCAGAAAGAGAATTCCATGGAGGGTTTTGTAACTATATTTTTTAATTTGCTATATTCTAAGTATTTATTGTGTCAAACCAGAAACTTCTTACTTGGTTTTAATGTATTGTGGGTTGTAGGAGAAAAGAAACATCCCTTTTTGGAAGGGAAGATTTATCCTACAAGAAAAGTTGCCCATTTGTTAAACCAAAGTGCATCTTTGGAACAGTCTGATTTCTTGTTTGGTTTCTTCTTTTTTTCTCCCACTGCCCTGCCGTATTTAGAAAGGAAGAGATAGAAGGAAAGACTGTTGCCATCATCCACTCTTCTGAGGAGAGAGGGGCCTGGGGGAATAGGGTAGATGGTTTGACAGATGCCTCTGTACTGAACAGCCTTTATTTGGGCATGACAAAAGCAGGCAAAGCTGTCCCTAGACCAGTTCTTTTTTTATATTTGTGCAATGTTCTGTGCCCTGCTGTATCAGAACCTTAGTAAAGCATTAAGATTATTGATTTACCTTATTCCTTCCCACCTCCAGTCTCGCCATCCAGCCAAACGTTTGGAATGGGGGAGCAGGGAATAGAATTCCGTAACAACTGAACTAATCCTCCCACCCCTGCTCTCCCATAACCAAAGCTCAGACAAACATACAAGTATCTGAAAAGCCCCTGTATATTTTATTTAGCACAGGGCTTGCTTAGGCCTTGTGTATTCATTTTCCTTTCAGTAATGAGACTGGAAATCCCACATTAAGTTAGCCAAGTAATCAGTTTGATGGTATGATTTTAAAACATAGTACCTTTTTAGAGGAAACTTGCATAAAATTCAGTTGAAATATGTCTTGCCTTTGGTATGCTGTATCTGTCCTTTCCGAAATCAGTAAATCCTTGCTACACTTATGATACAGAGGAGACCTGGGTAGCAACAAAGCACCAGCTAGGAGGAGCTATTGTGCCTCTCAGGACTGCTGTAAAACCCCAGTTCGCTCCATCTTCATCCCCCGGTGAAGCATCCTGGTAGTACAGGAGCATTCCAGTGACAGGGAACAGATGCCTCTTCACTGCAGGTTCTGACGTAGTGTCTTTTGCTTACACCACCCTCTGTTGATAGTGGCTGGGTTAACTGGTTTTAGTTTTATAAAGTATTTCTTTTGTGAAATCTGAAATAAAACAACATGTCAGCTTAAACCATTTTGAAATGTCTTGTTCTTTTTATATTTTTTTTTCTTTTAATTAATACTTTTTTGGTCTGAAGAGTGTCTTTCTCTTTGGCTTTCCTAGTATTAAACAGAATTTATCACTGGTTGGCTTTTTGTCTTATTTTCTACCACTGTTTCTTAATTTTGCATTTCACCTGGAATCTCATTTCTTGGTATCAAACAAACACTGCTGCTGGCATATCTGATTTGGAGTCTAGAGAAACAATAAAGATCTAGCATACTGGAGCATGGCTTCTTGTTGCCATGATTTTGGTACCTTAGATACAATCAATATACAACCACAATACTGAACTGGAAGCTCTCAGCCTCTAATTCTGTCTCTTCTTGTGGTATTGGACAAGCCATAAATACTTCTGCTTCAGTTTCCCTATCCATAAAAACAGACAACAGCATCTACCTCAGGGTTTGTCAGGCAAGGGCTATAAATGCTGTGAAGTTTTAGATGTGATGACTAGGTGTTAGTAACAGGAGGAGGAAAGTGAGTAATGTGTGAAGGGCAGATGCCTTATAGCTGCAAAGTATCCAAGGCTGGAGTGGCTGTGAACTGGGCTTCATCAGTTCTGCATCCTGTCCCTGCATGTACTGGCACAGGGTACTACATAAAACAGATAGGGACTGGTTGGTTTGGTTTAACTACTGGCAGTTGTGAGCCTGAAAAAAAGGAGTTGAAAGAATCCTATTTGGTTTGGTTGTATTGAAAACCTAGAGCAAAGAGGAAAGGAGTGATTAAACTTGAAGCAAACAGGTACAATAGTTCTCTGCTAAAGTATTTAATGGCTCTGAATGAGTTGTGTGGAGGGAGCAAGGACTAATGCTGTTGCAGCAGGAGTTGGACAAGTTCTCAGTATAAACAAATGTGCATGGTTTCATCTAAGCAGAGCTTAAAGATACTGGTTTAGTCATAGAAGTTTATCAAGAATTACTTACAGCTTACATGTGTTCTTGTGGTTGTTACTTGAAAAGCAAAAGGTTGGTTTGGTTTGGTTTTCTTTTTCCTCCATGATTGCCTTAGTTATGAGTTGCTGCCCAATAGCCCATTATATAACTTGCTGCTGAATTCAGTGTGCCAAAAACAAAAACCTTATTAGTGCTGGTACTGCCTGTTGTTTCTCAGTAGTCCATCATATAGGCAGAGGTAGAATAATAATATCAGATGCACAATCCAATACTGCAGTTGCTTCTTGTGAGAAGATAAGGGCAGAAGTCCTTCACACCTACTCTCCTCTGTTAAAGTGAAGGGGACTCTTGTCAGCTGATATGTTCCATTCTCCAGTTACCTTCTCAAAGGGTAAGACCATGCTGGTCTTAATCTCGAGACTGAAGAACAATCCTCTGACCTTGTATGCTTATTTAAGCGCACAAATTCACATTGCCATTTTGAAATGATGGGCCATATACCTTAAATCTACAAGAGGAAGAGTAAGAATGTATGGCAGATAGCATATGCTGTCATCAGGTTTAAAGCTATTATTTTCCTTTTCTATTCTAGCATCTTCCCAAAGGCAAAAGAATACACCTCTCTTGCTGAAGATTAAAAAAGAATGCAAGAAGGGTCACAGTTCAATAGAACTGGTGATAATTTAAATAGTTCTAAACAGCGGAAGTAGAGAAGATTTCTGGTGCTGATATGGAGCTCAAGCAAAATCCAAAAGATTTAAGGTATAATAGTGATAAAGGAAGCAGGTGTTTGTTTCCCCTGCACTTAGTTACCATAACTGAAGATCAGACATCATGCTAGTGTATTGGGGTCAAAAGAAAAAAAAATATCCCTGGAGCAGCTGCATAAGAGGCAATAGGAGTGTTGAAGGAGGGGTGGAGAGGCTGTGTATTTAAAATAGCAGAACTGATTGTTTACACAGCTGAGAGGTAATGAAATATGGTAGAAAATAATTAGAAGCTTGAAACTTTAGTTCTTGCAGCAAGTTCATCACAGGCATGAGTGCTAGAAAGTAGGGGAGGGGGAAAATGTAGGCTTTGACAGTGAACTTGAACTGTGAAGGCTGTGAATGGAGAGACTAACAAACTTACAGAGCAATTGGAGTGTACCCTGCTTAGGCTCTGATGTTTAGTTACAGTATTTAATGACTTTGTTATACTGATGTTTTGACTGGAGTAGGGATGCGGTATTTTTGATTTTCTGGAAAGCATTGGCTGAGAAAAGCGGAGATCCTCCATTGTGGTAATCCTGGTGATGGGCAGTAGCTTTATAAAATGATGCAGAATGACCGGGTTTGTCATGTTTGCTCTTATATTTGGTTCAGCCGTTTCGATAACTTCCACCTCTCTGCCCTGACCACCCGACACCAAGGACAGAGCAGGCCCACCACTCAGTGTGAGCTCCCGCACTGCTCAGCGGCGGCGCCTCCCCTCGCTGCGTGCCGGGCCAGAGGCCGAAGCGCCCAAAGAAATCGCCCTCGGCCCTCACGTTCTGGGGCAGCGCCCTCGAGGACCCGGGACGGCGGCTCGTGCCGCGCGGGCGGGCTGGGCTGAGAGCCGGCCGCCAGGGCGCCCTGCGCGGCCGCGGTCCCGCGGGGGAGGGCGCCGCCCCTCAGGCGGCGCCCCTCAGGCGGCGCCCCTCAGGCGGCGCCCCTCAGGCGGCGCCCCTCAGGCGGTCCCGCGGGCCCTGCAGCAGCCGGGCCTCTGCACGCGCGGCCCCTGCTGCCAGCGCCGCGGTTTCCGGAGGGGACGGCGCGCGGCTGCACGGCTGAGCCGGCCGGAGCGGGATGGCGGTGGCACCGTCCGGCAGCACCGGTGCCCGGGCCGGGCCCAGCGGTCGTGCGGCCTGCGGGCCTCAGACCGAGCCCCGGGGCGGCGGCGCGGGGCGGCGGCGGCCGCAGCGCTGCACGGGCGGCCGTGCGGGAGATGCCGAAGCTGCGCGGGGAGGCCTTCTGGAGGGAGACGCTGCGGAGCGCCCATTACGTGGTGGCGCCCATGGTGGATCAGAGCGAGCTGGCCTGGAGGCTGCTGAGCCGCCGCCACGGCGCCCAGCTCTGCTACACACCCATGCTGCACGCTCAGGTTTTCCTCAGGGACGCAAACTACCGCCGCGAGAACCTCTACGGCGAGGCCTGTCCCGAGGACCGCCCGCTCATCGTGCAGGTGAGTGCGGCCCCCGCCCCGGCTGCCGGAGGAGCCGCCCGGGCTCACCGTGCCATCCGCTCCTGGGTAACGCTGCGACCGCAATCAGCACTGCCAAACGCGCCCGCGCCATCCACCGCACTTGTGTTAACAAATCCAGGCGTTTTCCAAAGGTGCGTGAGTTGAACCTAGTCAGGATCGTTCAGATTTTAACGTGGTTGTGTAGGGTGCCAGAAATCTCATTTTCTTCACCTAAATACCCGGGACAGTGCCTAGCTCACGAAGTTAGGTGTGTTTTTCTATTTATCTCATGTCTAGGAGAAGATTTGGTGTCTTAACCACAAGGGCCTGGAGCATTGGACTTCTCACAGAGTTTCAGTCCCTTGCACCTCCTCTTTAGAGACAGATTACAACTGGTCTTGTAGAGTCAAGGTGTGCCCCAGACCTCATGTCACTCAGGGAGGATCACAGCTTTTTGAATAGTTCTCTGAAACTCAAGCTCAGTGCTTAGCTCTAGAGGAAGGATGCAAAGAGGATGGGAAGACTTAAAGCATGTTTTGCTTCTGCTTCTTGAGTACTCCATGATGTTCACGTACTTCACTCTATCCCAAAGAGGGAGAGTGGCTTGTGGAGTTGGAGAATACTGCAGGGAAAGACAGCTGACATGAGCAGAGAAATGGCTATTTTTCACACACAGAGCAGTTAAATGGATGAGGACTCTTCACCCTGGAAGAGCAGTGTCTCCCTTGACTGAGGGAAGAGATGAGTGAAGTCAGTAGAAGTATTACTGGCTTGAAGATGACAAATGGGAAACAAGTAAATATAGTGATATTTATAAATTGCAGAATTCATTGCTGGATGCTGAAATACTACCTGAATTTAGAAAGTAAATGAAAGAAAACACTTAAGGGTCTTTAGGTGCAGCAGCCACACCACCTGCTTCCAAAGTCCTTATTTTACAGGTTCTGCTGTTGCCTAGACATCTGTTGTTGACCTGTACCAGAGCAGGACGAGGTGTGCCTTTGTTCTGTCTCAGTACTACTTTCACAGAATCACAGAATATTCTGATTTGGAGGGGACCTTGCAAGGATCAAGTCCAGCTCTTAAGTGAATGGCCCATACAGGGATCGAACCCACAACCTTGGTGTTATTCACACCATGCTCTGACCAGCTGAGCTCATCTCAGGGTCTTGTATATTATTCTTGTGTGGGAGGTAGTTTCTTTTGCCACAGAAAAATGCAAGTAACGCAAGTAGTCTTAGAAAGCTCTAAGTCACAGATCTTCAGCTCAGTCAGCTGTGTGCTCTGGGGGAGACTGCCTGAAGAGTGTCACTGTGAGCTTGCTGTGTTATCTTTTTTCCCACTGGCCACTATTGGACATAAAGCATAGAGCTAATGAGATTATTCTTTGGATTGACCTAGTGCAGCAATCTTTACAGATTTGGTCACAGACTCTTGGGATTAGTTTAGTCAGAGGTACATCTGAGCTCAGTCTGCTCTGTAGGCTTTGTTTACTGTGTGAACATCCTCACTATGTGTCTTGGTTCAAGGCTTTCTGTTGTTTCAGTCATCTCAAAGAAAGCAAATGTGGGTTTTTTTTCTTAGTTGGTGTCAGCCATAATCTATGTATTGCTGTAGGGTTTAAGTAACACCTTCTGCTCAAAAGTGTTGGAGTTCAATTTTGTTTCAAGTTTATTTAGAGATGTGATGGCGTTAATTTTTGTTAATAATGAATTTTAGAAAATCTGTTTAAAAGCATAAATGAGAATAGTCTGTCCTCTTCAACAAAGCAATTTCAAATTAATCTATTTTTTCTTAGTAACTTGATTTTTGCACTGTGCTTTAAATGCAGCGTTAATTGTATTTAAGACTGAGTATTTGACTAATAGCCCATGTGTCTGTTTCACATTCCATGCTAATGGGGATTCATTTTAGATGCAGTAGTGCTTATTGGTATCTATAAAGTTTGAGTTGTGTCAAGACTCAGAGGCACTCCAGGTAACTCTTTTCCTGTGCACCACCTCGATATGTTAAAATGCTACAACTGCTTATTCTAGAGGGGATTTTAAGAGTTGTTCAGTCTTAATCTTCAGTACCACATGTGAAATATTCATCAAATATTTCTTTGCCTCTTGACTGCTCATCTTTGGTTTTTTGGAGGGTTCAGGACCTTTAGCTGGTGTTACAGGTTTTGTTTGGGTTTTTCTTTTCATAGATTATGCTGAGTTGAAATGGACCCATTAGGATTGTCAAAGTCCAACTCCTGGCCCTGCACAGGACACCCCAGCAATCCCACCCTGTGCCTGAGAGCATTGTCCAAACTCTCCTTGAGCTCTGGCAGCCTTGGGGCCCTGACCGCTGTCCTGAGAAGCCTGTTCAGTGCCCTTTGGGGGGGAAGAGCCTTTCCTTGATATCCAACCTCAACCTGCCCTGATACAGCTCCAGCTGTTCCCTCGGGTCCTGTCACTTATTACCAGAGCAGAGATCAGAGCTGTCCCTCTGCTGCCCCTCATGAGGAAGTTGTGGACTGCTATGGAGTCTCCCCTTGATCTCCTCCAGGCTGAAGAGACCAAGTGACCTCAGCCACTCCTCATATGGCCCCTACAGACCCCTCACCGTCTTCATAGCCTCCTTTGGAGTCTCTCTAATAGCTTTAGATCATTTTTATACTATAGCACCCAAACTGCCCTCAGGACACAGTTGACCCTTCTGGCTGCCAGGGCACTGCTGACTCATGTCCAGCTTGCCATCAGCTAGGACCCCCAGATCCTTTTCCGCAGCACTGCTCTCCAGAATCCCAGTTCCCCAGTCTGTGCAAACATGCAGGGTCACCCCATCCAGGAATAGGATCTGGCACTTGGCTTTGTTAAACTTCATATGGCTGGGGGTTTCCCACCCTTCTCATTTGTCAAGGTCCCTCTGCAGGGCCTCTCTGCCTTTGAGGGAGTTGACAGCTTCTCCCAGTTTAGTATCATTGGCAAGGATACAAGTCTTTTATGAAGATGTTGAAGAGCTCTGGGTGAAGGATGGAGCCCTGCGGAACCCCAGGAGTGACAGGTCACCAGCCGGGCGTCTCCCCATTCACTATAGCCCTTTGTGCCTGACCCGTGAGCCAATTGGTCACCCATCACATGATGTGTTTATCCAGCTGTGGTCTGGACCGTTTGTCCGAAAGGATCCTGTGAGAAACAGTGTCAAATGCATTACTGAAATCTGAAAAGATGCCCTTGATGATTTTGAAAAATGGTGTTTGCTGTTACTAACTATGTTATGCCTGTTTTCTGTAGCAGGTAGTTGCTTCATAGCCATGTCATAATGTGTTGTCGGTACTTGAAGAAAGCTATTGCCTGATTATTCCACTTTTCTTTGGTTTTCACAGTTCTGTGCCAATGATCCTGAAGTGTTTGTTCAAGCAGCACTGTTGGCTCAGGATTACTGCGATGCCATAGACCTAAATTTGGGTTGCCCCCAAATGATTGCAAAGAGAGGTATGTGCAAACCTGAGCCCTGGATAAACAGAGAAATGGCATGTTCCAAACGTGTACATTGGCAGTAAAACATGAAGAGGGACAGCCTTGGGGAGGGGCTGCAGTATTGCTGAAGTCAGACTTGTTTACACCCACTATAACAGGTAACACTTTGTAGTACCTAAAGCAAAAATTAGATATACTGATAATTAATTCCCATTTCTCTTAAGTGACAGCTCCTGTGTCTAGAATATCCTTCAGAAAAAAGTATTTTTAGTAAGAGCTTGATTTTCTTTCTGATGTGAGTTGCTCAAACAGCCTAATTTTGAAAGACTGCATTTAAAATTGCATCATGCAAGCACTTAGCATCTCCTGTTTTCTTGATACTTGCACAGAGTTTATTCACAGTAGCATAGAAGAGGACAACACCTGCTGAATCCCTTACAGATACTGCATGTTTGAAAACCAAAGCCCATGTTTGAAAATGTTGGGATGTTGAGGAAAGATTTGTTCAGCAAATGCCCATTCCTCTTCTAAAATGTCTTTCAAAGACTAGTAGGAAACAACCACTGCTGTACAGGGCAAAGAGATCTTTCAGTCTTACCAGCTTTTATCCTAACTGGATTTTTTAAACATCTGGTATAAACCCCAGAAAGCTGCCAGTGGCAACACAACAGCCCTAGGGAGTACCAGTGAAAGCAGGGTGTGGGGATTCCTTGTTTACCCTGTAAATCTAGGGTGGCAGGGGGAACAGAATGATCCAACTTCCAGTTGGGGCAGGACAGAGCAACTCTGTTTCTGCCAGTGAGGCATAGGAGTGCCTGGATCTTTGTATGTGAGTGTTTCTGAAATCTGTGTCCTTCAGGATCTTACTCCTCTGCACAAGTCTGTCATGTGCTATTTTATCATAGGTCACTATGGAGCATTTCTGCAAGAGGAGTGGGATCTTCTTCAGAGAATGAGTAAGTATTTAGAGAGGGAATTGGAAGAACACATCATTGAGAGGAGGTTTAGGGAGTTTTGGGGAAAGGAGGTGCAGCATATTTCTTTGGGGAGGGTTGTATTTGGGTTTTGGGGATTGGTTTGCATTCTTTTTTTTTTTCATTTCTTTCTTACTGTATTCCAGTAGCACCCTCAAGATACTTGGTGTTATCCCACTGCAAACTTATACTAGATCTGTTAGAAAACTTCAGTACCTGAAACAGACTTTAGGTGAAAGTGAGTCAATTAAGTTTCAGTCTCATATGATGGCTTAGTGGCTCTCCAACTCTAGGAACAGCAGAACTCCCACTGCCTTACTTTTGCACTTTGAAGTTCTCAGGTGCCAAGAGTCATGTTTCTCCTTGAAGCCACAGTTGCCTTTTTCTGATCAAGTCAGTGTACTCCCTCTGTCCACATGGAAGCAAGTGTCTGAGCTGTGAAATTAGAGAGTTTTATTTCTGTTTACATTCCCTGTGGTCTGGGGAATCTTGAGTGCTGTTCAGCACAAACACAGACCGGTGCTTCCTTGCCCAGCCTGTAATGTGGTTGTTGTGAAATATGTAAATCAGAATGGGCTCAAGGTGTGAAGAGAACCCAGGTCATCTAGTTGGGTGGGAACCCAGGCTGTCTAGTAAGAGAGTTGTCTTAGGCTGTGGTATAAAAAAGGTGGGCAAAATTTCCTCTTCCTTCTTCTTTCCCCAGCTGCCTTTAAAATATTGGAGTTCTCTTTTCTGCCTGTACCTGTACACACCTTGCTTATTTGCTCCTTTGAAAGTGTGATAGGAAGTACCTATCACTGGAGCTCATAGGATTTGGGTCAGAAGACAGTAGGTGACTTCCTACCTTGTACATCCAAGCTCTGGAAGAAAAGAGAGTTTCAGAGATACCATTACTCCATGTTTTCCTATTGGCTCTCTTTGTTAGCTCTTTTCTTAATATTTTTGTGATTCCATGCACTGTGTAAGGGCTATGGGAATTTAACATGTTGTTCCAGATTTCACCTCGATCCTGTAATCTACATTTATTATTTACTTGGGTCCACAGCCTGCCTCAGTTGATAAGCCTCTGCTTGCCATGGACTTGTCATGATTATTTGAGTGAAAATTTGCAAAGCAGCAAAGCACCTTTTGTAGGAAAGGTAGACAAGCAAGTGTTAACACTGGAGGAGTACAATAGCCTGTGATGATAATAAACTTGTATCAGTAATTAAGTTTTGAGGGGGTAGTCCTTGAAAGGCAAGGTTTGATGCAGTGGAAACGCTAGGGCTATTAAATGGTGGCTGTTTTATGCCACCTTGTTGGAATGCAGATTTTGTGCTTCGTGTTTTACTGGTACTTGATTAACCTGTGCAATAAGGATTGCAGAGGACACTGATTTTTTAAGTGAGAACTACATAGCATTAACTTCTCAGGCTTTTTCCATACCACACCCAGTATCAGATCTTGAGGAGAGTAGACACTTTTCATAGCATTGTGCAGCCCACTTACCTGTCTTTTCAATCTTTCTCAGTTTTACTGGCTAACGAGAAGCTCTCTGTTCCCATCACATGCAAAATCCGCGTTTTTCCAGACATTGACAAGACTGTGAAGTATGCACAGATGCTGGAGAAAGCTGGCTGCCAGGTAAGGAGGCAGCTGCTCCCTCTACTCTTGCATTGGACACGTCTTTGTGTAAAGTATCTGATGGCCAGTTCCTGGTGTACTCTGGAGATGAATAGGCTGCATTGTTTTGCAGACAGAGCAAACAGGATGCAGTCCCAGGCATCAGGTTAATAGCATGATATGGGAGATGTTATGATTTCAGAGTCTCTTGTAATCACTGCGTCCCTCACTGTGCTTGAACATCTCAGTCTTCACACAGTGCTGCAGGAAGCAATGTGAAGGCACAAAATCTGCAGGACTGTAGAAAAAAGAGTATCAAAGATGAACACCACTAGTGAAAAAGTGGGCAACCTTTTAGGATCTAACTCCAGTTAGACTGGAAGAGATGGTCTATAGTTAGAGCCAGTAGTGACAGTATTTGGATCTTCTGCTGAGGAGAAAGCTATCACAAATTCCAAAGCGAATCGCAAATGGAATCCTGCACAAAAGGCAATCTGTAGGTTCTCCCGTAATGCAGTGTTGTTATGCCATGGAATAAGAAGCTGAAAGGAGCCCAAGACTATGCCACAGTAGGTGAGCTGCTGCTATCTTTCTGTGATGCTAAACAACCTGCACTGTTGAAATAGCAGTGGGAATTCAGTGCATCCGTGAAGTGTATGGGGTGAAAGGAAATTTTTGTCAGTGGATTTGTTCCAGTGTTTCATACATGTGAAAAGTAAATGTAATTTTGTGTTCCAGCTGCTGACTGTGCATGGTCGTACTAAGGAACAGAAAGGACCACTTGCTGGTGTGGCATCTTGGGAGCACATTCAAGCTGTCAGGTTAGTGAGCAGTACCAGTCTTACTGGATTCCTGCTAACACACTGGATTTTAAGCAGAGTGTGCAGTAGCATTGAAGAGCAAACAAATTTGTGTGATGGGGGAGAATTTGTGGGTTCACTCAAATTCTCAATTTTATGCATCTGTTTTATTCACTGGTATAGAAAAGCTGTAAACATTCCTGTATTTGCAAATGGAAACATCCAGTGTCTCAGTGATGTGGAAGAATGTATCCGTAAGACAGGAGTACATGGCGTCATGAGTGCAGGTAAAGAAAATGAACTTTTATTCAGATGAGAATACCAACTGTTTCTTATTCTCTTAGCAGCCCCTCTGCATTTATTAAAAGCTTATGTCAGATTGACTTGGTGAACAGCTTTGATTGACTGAGTGGCCATTCTCTCTCCTCTTGTACTGGACATCTCTTACCAGAACGAGGAATCACTTAAGATTTGTAAGAATTGTTATGCTGGACTTGGAGTACTGGACAGCTTAAATCTAATTACTTGGCAAAGGCATATGGGACTCCTGTTGTCCTGGAATATTTTCATAACATTTGTTAATCAATGGAAGAGTTTTGGAATGGTTCTCAATTAACTAAGTGCATCTGCAGATTAATATTCCTGCAGATGGTTCATGGTGGGTTGGGACAAGAAAGAATTGACATAACTTCCTGCGGGAAGAACTAGGATAGGCATCAGAAAGAGCTTTCACTCACACAATTAAAGCACAATTAAAGGATATTTTCTGGGCGGTTGTAGAATCTTGGTTTTAGGAAATATTGCTTAACAAAAGGCTTGTGCAGACAGTAGAGAAAAGCATAGTGAGTAGCTGTATATGTAAACTTAGGCCAGACAAATGTCAATACAGACATGAGGTAAGACCTGTTGTTTAAGTATTTAACCACTGAGCAACAAAAGCAGTGATTTCTCTATTTGTTTGGGGTTTTTTTTTCTATTTTTGTGTCTTTCTAGAACCTATACTTTACTTAGATATGAGCTCTTCGGCTCAATTAAGAATTGTGTAGTGAAATACAGTGTCCTGAAGTGAGACTAGAGTTTTACAGACCTTGTTTCTCTTGTGAGTACATGGGTGATGTGTCTGTGACTGGCTGGTAGAATCACAACAGACAGAGCTGATCAATCTTCAGATTTTCTTTTTTGTTTCAATCTTGAAATGAAAGTCTGAGTATTTCTTTTCATTCCCTAGAAGGTAATCTTCATAACCCAGCTTTGTTCGAAGGCCGAAACCCCTTGGTGTGGGAGATGGCTGAGGAGTATCTGGAGATAGTGCAGAAGTACCCTTGTCCATTGTCTTATGTTAGGGCTCATCTCTTCAAGCTCTGGCATCACACGTGAGTATCTCCCAAGAATTCTCAATGTTTTCAAGGGTCATCCTGCTTATCAAGTGTCTAGGTTTTCTGGATAAAGATTTCTTTGGCCAGAATGAGTGTTCTGCAAGGTTTTCTTTCCTGGACCTGAATGGAGAGGATGTGGGCTGAGGCCTTTACCCTTCACTTCATATCTGGGAAACGGGGCACGCAAAATTAACAAGTTGCCGCAAGACAAGCTGGAGTGTGAGCTCATAGCACAGCGGCTGTCAGGTGGTAGTTCCCCATATGCACACATGCCCTTCATGGCAAGCATGAATTAACTCACTCCTTGTTCACTGTGAGGGAAAGTGCTCTTGCATTTCTTGCGGAGTAAGAGCATGGCCATGGGCAGTTGCTGAAGAGCAGCTGATGCACTGTATGTTCATGTGAGCTTATCTGAAAGTACCTTGTTGTGTGCCAAGTATTTTTCTGGAAAGAAGGTACATGATCTTTTCTCTGGAGTTACAGAAAAGAACATAAGCTTCTACCAAAGGCAAGTGCGTCAGGAAAAATCTATAAAAAGCTTTTAGAAAGATATTTTTAGTTAATCTCAGTCTAAATGTCTCTTGATGTTTGGGATTTGCCTCAGGCTTCAAGTTTACCAGCAGCTGCGTGAAGAATTAGCAAAAGTGAAGACTCTAGAGGGCATTGTAGATGTCAACAGGGAGCTGAAACTGCGATGCCAGGTACCAAGATGGGCCCTAATCTCCCAGAACTGTCTGCACTTGGTGGGAATGTACAACATGTGTCATGCAGTTGACATCCCTTAGTCACTTCTCTGGAACCTTGTGGCTTTACCGGCCTTGATATCAGTAGTTTACTACAGTAGCATGCCCTTAAGCCTGAAGAACTTTTCATCTTTACATGGGATAAAGTTGATTTAAGAATTACAAATGTGCTTCAATTCATCTGTCTTAGTAGAGGGTTTTTTTGCCCATATGTAACTATCCGTAATTGTTAGCTTGAATTCAGTTTGTCGTTTCCTGGAGTTTGAAGTGTTATTTAACATATTTCCTGAGAACTCCAGGAAAACTGACTGTAACTCTATGCTGCAGGAAGAAATAGCTAATCAGAAAGAAGGAGAAAAGCCAAAAGAAGGGTTGCCTTTTTTCCACTGGATCTGTCAGCCATATATCAGGCCAGGGTGAGTCATCTATTCTGATACTTAGAGGTACTCACAGACCTTTCACACCCATTCCATCAGTATTAGCCTCTGATTCTGTTCCAGGAGCTTACATTCAATGAAAAAAAAGCGAAGACTTTGGATTACTTTTATTCTGGTTTGGATTTTTTGTGGTTATTGTTTTGTTCCTGGGGGTGTTGCTCGTTGTTTGCATCTTCTCCTTTAGATCCTTCTCAGACTTCTCTCTCTTGGGAAAGTCAAAACCAGGAATTCCACAGCAGCTCAAAAAGAGAACCTGATGTGCAGCAAATATGCTACCTGACAGTGCTTTAATGTTATATGGTGCACAAATGTTGCTGGTAACTGCCATGGTAGCAAAGATGGGAACTAAATTGAATTTAATAAAGGCTGCTTGTAGTGTATGGACACTTTTCAGATAGATTGTTCCCTTTCTGCAGAAAAGTGGGTTGAAGAAGAAAACAAGATTAATGCTTAAGTAAAACCTGGGAATAACAGGCTAACAGGTGCCTAATTTAACTGGCCAAATTTAATTGACTTTCCAGCTGATATATCTGACAGTGTGTCTGTCATGAACTGCCAATGCTAACCAGAAAAGTTAGGTTTTTCTCTTTCACTTCTAAGGCCAATTACACTTTCTTGTAGCCATGATAGAAAGGTTTACAGTTTACTCAGATTTCAGTAAAGTACAATAGTGGCCAGGGAACAGCTACTTCTTCCCTCCAGCCAACTTATGATGAAATTCACTGTTTCAGACCAAAGGAGAGATGCAAGGAGAATGGAGCCAGTGGAACTGAAAAAGGTGTGCGAGGGAAGCGTACTCTGGAAGAGGAGGAAGATGGAAATGCTGAGCTTCTGTCAAAGAATAAACAAAAAAAGAAGTTAAGAAATCCAAACAAAAGCTTTGATCCATCTTTAAAACGTAAGTTCCTTTTATTGGCGTAAGTGCATGGAGAGTTGCTGGTACCACCTTTGATGTAAATTGTCACTATTTATTTTCCTTGCTTGTGTAGTTGTAGAAGCTTTGAAAAGAGGGGGAATTGTTGGGAAATTTCAATAGCAGGCAATGCGATTCAAATTATGTTTATTAATAAAGAAAACAAGGATCAAAGCAGCAGGTCACTGATTCACTATAAGCATCTTTTTAAGATCAAAATGTTTTGCAAGCTGAATTGTAGCTGTAACTAGTATTTGAAATTGAAATTTTGTATGAATTTCAAGCAGATGTCCTCCTGTTTTAAGCTGACTCGATGATTAAAATTTTCTATGTTTGAATTTAGCTTAGAGGCATTTAAAAGTTCAAAGTACCTTTACCTTAGCACTATTATTTGAGGTACCGTATTTTTATTTCAGAAAGAGTTTGTGGCTAGAAAAGCACCAAGCTTTGACTGATCCTGATTTCTTTTTTATTAAGTTACTTTTTCCGCATAAAAATACTATTACTGAAATCAGCTCTCTCTCATCTTTCCAGCCAAATACGCAAAGTGTGATCAGTGTGGAAACCCTAAGGTAAGTCAGTACGAGCCCCCCTTAAATGAAAATTAAATGACCGTGTAGTGGTCAATGGCACAGCGTCTGGATGGAGATCAGTGACACATGGTGTCCCTCAGGGGTCTGTACTGGAACCAGCACTGTTTAATGTCCTCCCCAATAACGTGGACAGTGGAATGGAGGGCAGCCTCAGCAGGTTTGCAGAGACACGAGGCTGAGGGTGCAGTGACACACCTGAGGGATGTGGCCATCCAGAGGAACCTGAACAAGCTTGAGCAGTGGCCCATGCAGGCCTCTGAGGTTTAACAAAGCCAAGTGCTGGTGCTGCACCCAGGTCGAGGCAGCCCTGAGTATCAGTTCAGGCTGGGGGATGAACAGATTGAGAGCAGCCCTGCCAAGAAGGGCTTGGGGGTGCTGGTGGGTGAGAGGCTGGGCATGACTCAGCAATGCGCACTTGCAACCCAGAAACCACCTGTGTCCTGGGCTGCATCAAGAGCAGCATTGGCAGCAGGTCAAGGGGTGAGGGGATTCTGCCCCTTTGCTCTGCTCTTGTGAGACCCCCGCCTGGAGTGCTACATCCAGCTCTGGGGCCCATGGTGCAGGAGAGACATGGAGCTCTTAGAGCAGGTCCAGAGGAGGCCACAAAGATGATCAGGCAGATGGAACCCCTCTGCCGTGGAGACAGGCTGGGAAATGCTGGGAGTGTTCAGCCTGGAGAAGGCTCTGGGGAGACCTTAGAGCCCCTTCAGTGCCTAAAGGGGACTACAAGAAAGATGGCACTGGACCTGTTGCAGTAGGACAAGGGGTGATGGGTTTAAAGTAAAAGAGAGCAGATTTAGACTAGATGTAAGGAAGGAAGTCTTTCTTTATGCTGAGGGTGATGAGGCACTGGCCCAGGTTGTCCAGAGAGGTTGTGGATGCCCCACTCCTGGAAACATTCAAGGTCAGGTTGGACAGGGCTCTGAGCATCCTGATCTAGTTAAAAATGTCCCTGCTCTTTGCAGGGTGTTGGACTTCCAACCCAAACTATTCTATGATTCTCTCCTGTCATTTGAAATCCTGAGTTAGGTCTGTGCCAGTGCCCAGTAAGGCAGGTGCATGTGAAGTCCTGCTGACAGGTGGGGAGGAAAGTCCATAGTTAGGCAAAAACCTCTCAACTATTAACTAAACAATCTCTGAGGTTGAAGGTGCCACACAAAAATCACTAAAATATATAAGTTCTTTAAGATAATTTGGTTTTCTTTCCAAAAAAGTGCAGTGCTGCTGAGGATATTTATTGCTAAGACAGTTGAGTTAGATGGACTTCACAAGCTCTCTTGGAATCGAATCTCCAAACTTTCAGTAATGACACATGCATATTTTACTGTGAAATTAAAAACAAACCCCCTCTTACTAAGGTTGGTGGTAGGTGAAGTTTTTCTGCAACATGAGAATTTGAGTTTGCAAAGTGTGGTTCTTAGTGTACTAATACAAGCACTTTAAATGTCATCACAGTACAACCTGTAGCAAGTGTCAGGCAGCACCTGCAGCTCTGGTTTGTGTTGGGTTTGGACCCATGCCCGTATCAAAACAAGCATGAGCACCTCATTATCCCCAGCTTTGCATTTGTAGCAGATTAACATCGGCTTTCACCATTAGCAACTTGGAAAAAGGCAGCTGTTTTCCAGGTCGTGAATTGAAACTTCAAATATTTTATATTTGCAAAGAGTTCATTTTGCTTTTGTTTATTTTCCCTTGGGAACATGGCTGTTTCCTTGACAGGGAAGTGTTGCTGAGCTGAGTTAGCAGAGTGTATTTATTGCTGCTAATATACCTCTAAAGCAGCTTGTAAAATGCAAGAAGTCATTTTCTGTTCTAGTTTAAAAATTAGCATTACACCTCTGTGATAAGGGAGGGCCTGGCACACAAGCATGTGATGTTGCTCTGTTGAAACACTGTTCTTACCAAAGCAATAGCAGCCAGCTGAGGCTGAATTTGGAGCTGCAGCTACTGAAGGAAATGTTTTTCTTGCTGTTTCACAGCTAATTCAGATGACATCACAGGATTCGCTGCAGCTGGGCTTAGGCTCATTTTTGTTTTGCTCTTGCATCACTATAATGTTGCAGGCAGCCCTTGAAATCTTGTGACTGGGCCTGTAAGTTTGGTGGGTTTTTTTCTCCTCTAGGTCATGTGTTTCTGAGCTATGTCTTGAAATGTGGGGACAGGGAGAGAGGGGGGGAAAAAAAGACTCAACCAAGGCCTAAATGTGAAGGAATTTTTAACTGGGGTGGAGGGAGCAAAGCACCCCAGATACCCAGGCCAGTATAGCCACCTCATGAGTTAGCCAAGACTCAGGTTCTGCTGTCCCCTGAGGATCATACATTATATTTTAACAAATACACAGATAAATTTTGAGCTGCAAGTAGGGAAATAATAGCTTGGTAACATATATTTTAGGCATAGTTACAGATGGTACTGTGTTTCAGAGTGTTGCAGAGAAGTACAGCAAGCTCACCTGCACCAAATGTGCTCATGCTTGTTACAGAGGGCTTAAGGCACTTGCCAGCTTGTGGTGGGTAACTCAGGCTTGCCCAACAGGTTACTGGAGTTGCATAAGTTGAATGTAGAAGTTTTGTTTGCTTGTTCTTTGTGTATGAACAGTTGACAGCCAATACGACATCAACTGTGTTTTCATTAAGCTGAGTTAATTTTTTTTTTCCAAAGATCTGAATGTGCAGAACTTTATTGTTTCTTATGATAATAAACAGTAGTAATCTTTTTTTCACTGACACAAGCTTCTTTACACCCCCATCTCAACCCAGGGCAACAAATGTGTGTTTAACATGTGCCGAGGATGCTGTAAGAAAAGAGCATTCAAGGAGACAGCAGACTGTCCAGGTAAGTGCACCTGGCCTTACAAGGCACCAAGCAAACATTTCATCTCCTGTGCATATTGATTACTTCAGTCTGGGTTATGGGATGAGGGTGTATGTTAAAATCTACATATGTAGCTATCTAAAAGTTTACTATAAAAGTTTATAGTACAATTTTGAAAGCCTGCTCTTCCTTCTATGTATGTTATTTCTTCTGCTTTCAAAGCCTTGGGATGCAGTTTCCAGACTATGAGGACCCATTCTTTTTAAGGAATGAGGTGTTCTGTTTACCAGTGCAGTCATTTCACGTTGTTGGTTTGGGTTTTTTGTCCCTTCCTTGCTTCTTCAGGTCATGGATTACTTTTTAAGACCAAGTATGAAAAATCCCTTTCATGGCAGCACAGTCAAAGAGGAATTCAAAGCCCAGAGATGAGCCGGAGAGGAGAGGCAGAGGTGGGGGAGGCTGTGGTGCTGAAAGACGCTGGTGACAGTGCAGTGTGAAGCTTTGGAAATGAACAGTCCAAGAGCTCCTGCCAGGCCGCTGCTTCCCTGGGCCAAAGAACCATCAGCTGTGTGAACTTGGTCCACATGATTAAGTTCTAGAAAAGTTTTATTTAAGTAAAAAACTGCTTACTCAGGGAATTATCCTGCATTTGAAATAAAAAGGATGCAATTAAAAGTCTCATGCTGTGTTTTAAATACTGAAAATGCTGCATTTTTCGGAGTTAGCAACCTATATAAGCTGCCATCACACTCTGCCCCTCATTAACCCTTCATGTCCTGTTTTTAATATTGGGGAATAAATTTATTGTATTAGAACAGCCTTCTGGCATGCTAAAAATAGCAACACTTCCTCACTAAGTGTCACATCTGTCTGTGTTTCAGCAGGCCACAGTTTCAATGCAGAAAGGAATGCAGCAGTACTTGAAAAATGCGAATGCAAAACTGTAAGATGTTGCTTTAACTGCATTAAGAATTATTAGTTTCTTACAGTATGATGAAACGTAACACTCTTCTATGAGCCAAAGGTTGGGGGAAAATCTCTATCTTAACGGAGCAGGTTGTCTGAAATTATGTGGTAAGTTGGAACCAAGTCCGTGAACCTTTCCCAGCTCAAAGTCTCATACTTAATCATGCTTACTCCTTCCCATCTGATAAATTCCAAGAGAAGTATGTCAAAACCAAATGCAGGTCTACACATGCCTTTTTTAAAGATGGGAACTTGAAACCACCTCTCCCCCCTCCAGGGGAAATAGTTCACTTCTTCCCTCACACAGACCTACACATAAAGCTGTCAAGTATTCTGAGTTCCCTGGTCTGTTCCACTCTCTTTCTAGTAAAAAAGCTAAATGTTCATTATGCGGGTATTTCAAATGGCTTAACTCACCCCTTTCCATTTAGTTTCCTGAAAACATCAGAAAGCTGTCATTCTTCTCACTGTGACAGAGAAAATTTATGAAATCTGAAAAGATGTTTGCGTGTGAAACAGCCAGTTCAGCACAGGAGGACTAGGCTGTGCCAGAGGTTCTATCGTCTTACCTACACAGAATTTAGAACACACCTCTCACACGTACAGTCCCATCGCAGAATCACTTACCAGCGCAAAGGAACAATCAAGCTGGCTTTAGGCTCCTAAATCTTACACTTGCACTTGAGAATACTAATTGGACACATTTCTATACAGAATAAGTATTTAAGGTATATTTGTCCTGACCCCACTTCAAAGGCATTTTTTAACGGGTGCAATGGAGAAATGCAGCCAGAGCTCATCTTGTTCACTTCTGGCCCATGCCAAGGCTGGAGGCTGGGAAACTGCACAGGGCTGGAGAACTGCTTAGCTCAGCACTGCAACACAGACCTCCCTCTGTGCATCCAGCTACAAATCACCAGGCTAATGGGAAAAAACTTTCACCTGAACTTTAAACAGCAATTCTGAAAGATGCTAACCTTGCAGTTACCAAGGCAAAACTGTCCAGAGGGCCCCTGGCTCACTAACTACTGCCTGTGAACTCAAGAGGCCCAACTCCAAAATGAGCAAAGCTGAGCCAGCTACCATACAGGCTAGGACACCTGCACTTGCACTAACAAGGGATTACTTTCAGACAAGGCAAGACACTAATTATCCTGTTTAATAAAAAAATTGTAGTCTGCCAACTTAGCAAGGTAATGGCCTATTTTGTTTTTGTTTCACAGGCCCTTCAGAAGATATACACTATTTAATTTTAATGGAGTAGGGGGAAGAAAAGACAGTGCTCTGCATGTAGAATGATGCTGAAAATGATGTGCAGTCTTCAGGTTTGAGGGAAATTGAATTCTCATATCTAAATCTATTTTCAGAGGCACCAAAGAAAAAGCAGTAGTGGTTCACCTGACAAAAAGAAAGCCAATTGCCTTTATTTGGCAAACAGATTATGAAATGAGGTATGAGATTTTTTTTTTTAAAATTAAGAAGACAGTGCATCAAAACAAAGACTGAAAATGCCATATCTCAGCACATATTTTATGGGGTACCAACTTCATGTGCACAGAGGCTTCACAGTTACATAAACTACAGGCACTGGGAGTACAACAGTCAAAGCTAGAGCTGCAGAAGGTTTAGAGAACTGAAACTGTGGTATCTGCAGGGGCAGGGACAAGAAGATTAACCATCCTGATCTACCACCTAAGACAGATTTTCAGGTCTTGCCACTTGAGTTCTTTTTTGAATTAGACCATCACTTACTAATGCCGCTGCCCTTCAGTCTGTAGCTTTTAATAAGTCTACTGAAGCTGAAGCTTGAATTATTTCTTTGCTGTCAAGAAACTGTCTTACTTGCATTATGAATTTATTATTTATGAGACAGTCTAAAGCTACACTACAGTCCTATGAAATATTGAATGGAATTCAGAGATGGATAGGAATGCAGAATCCAAAATAACATCAGTTGAAGTACAAAGCTTATTTGCAAAGCAGACAGTAATCCTTTCCCTTTCACCCCACTGCAGATTCACAGCTGATGGACTACCAGAAAAGTGAAACACTGACTTGTCTCAGCCTCAGCCCTCAAAAGCAAATGCTGTAGGAAATACTAAGAGCGCTGTCCTGTAGAGCACGCTGCTTCCCCACTGCCATCTGCTGCACAGAAAGAGTAACAAAGAAGATGGCTTAAGAATCTCAAATAGTCGAGTTCGCTGAGATGTTACTCTTTAGAAAAATCAGTGCTTGACAAGCACTTCCTAGCTGTGCATGACAGGTCTTTGTCAGAAGCATTGTTGCTATTATTAAAGTTTCCTCATTTATTTTTTCTGAAAGTTTATATTGCATTCCATGTATCAGAACTAATATCTTGTTCAGCAGCAGTTTTGGGAGCTGTCCAGAGGACGGAACAATGCTGAAATTTCAACTAAGTTAGGAAGTAATACTGAAACCATTGCTGTGGAGTCCCAGGAGGTGGTACAGACCACACCCACGTGGCCTGGGGCAAAGACCCAACTCGGTTTGCTCCCCCACCCACTGAAGCCTTTCAGCCACAGCAGCTCACAGACGATGCTGCACCAGCCATAGCCCATTATCTTCTCTTACAGACCACTCCACTGCAGATCTTGGCAGCACAGACCACTGTGGTGGATGAGATCTGGACAGATAATTACCCATCACACCCAACTACTCCAACACAAATCTCATAGAGGCAGTTTCTACATTACACTAGAAGTGGTTGTGCTAATTAAAACTTTCCAACTGTTTTCCCTTTATTCCTAGCTAGGTCATGTAAAGAAAGCAGGATTTACACTGCATGGGGTCCTACCACTGGCATTTCCTTATCAATAAAAAAGTGCTACACAAGTTCATGAAATCCATTTAAATGAGTACCTCTGATCATATCTTAAGACATACTGACATGCTGCATCCCACAAAACTTCCATCCACTGAATGACCTGGGTGGTCACAGGAAAACACTGAAAATTCGTTCTATCTGAGTCACTATTTTCCCATTTACTACTTGCAAAATTACTTAGAAATTTAAGGTAAGAATAATTTTTACTGGGTAACTTGCTTATGAATGCAAGTTACCCAGAACTATATCCACATTGTGTTGTATTTTCTTTGTTTTGGGATGGGCAGGCAGGACTGAGGCAGGCGTTGGACAATGTCTAGAAGAAAGGTACCTGACTCACATCTACAATATCCTGAAGCAACAGCAGCTTCTTTCACAGGCTAAAGGAGAAAGTTACATGCCAGTAATTCTACACAAAAGCATCCATGATGCCAATGAACTAAGCAACAAAAGAGAAATGCTCAATCTGTTTAAGAGGCTGCAAGCATTTTTGCCTGGTGAGAAGAAAACTGATCGCCTCTGCCCAAGCTACAGAATGGCCTTGGGCCACCGCAAGAGTTGGGAACTACTGTGGCCACCTTGTGGGCCCTGTGTGGCTGCAGAGGGACATGTGTGAGCAGCCAAGTGCTGCTGGATGGAACAGCAGAGACTCCAGCCAGCTCAGGACATCACTGAACACTGAGAAGCCCGGCAGCAGAAAGCCCTCAGGGAAGGGACAGTCACTCAGTAAAAGCACAGAGATCCACCTGACATGGTGCACTTCCCCAGATGCAAACCCATCTTTTAAAGAGCAGACTGTAAGATCTCATTTATTAAGTACCAGTGGCCCATTTGGGGATGAAAGCAAGAGTGTTTAAGAGGCATTACAGGGCTGAAAGGCTTTCCTTCTGCATGAACAGAAGGCATGGCAGTACTTTCCCTGCATTTCTATAAGGATGTCCAGCAATTTACCCAAGGACTCGCCTTCCTCACTAAACTGGCCAATGCAAAGTTCTCCCCTCAAAAATGAGAAAATTTTTCTATGGCAAAATGGAAGACATTTAACCAAAGACCTCAGAGGAACTACTGCTTCCATTTTTAGCACCTAAGTCATAAGCATGGAAAGCCAGGAGAGAGCACTGTTGCTACAGGACTCTTGCTTTTCGAACGTTCCTTCACAGTTCATCCAAGCCACATCTCCAACCAGATCAGAAAGCAAAACACAATGACCTACAAAACATCATGAACCTTCGCCAAAAACAATGGCTTGAGAACAAAATAGCTAAACCCCAACTTTAACACAGAACACCAAATATTCAGAAGCTTTTTAATCCTACTGTTTAATGCACTAGATATAACAACTTCTTAAAAAAAAAAAAAGGCATGAACACATTAACAGTAACATCTGTAGTCAATTGCCAGACCAGTCAGGGCTGAATCAAAATTCTCAGCTAGCCTTAGATTAGATGAATACAAGGCTGCAATGACTTCAGAAAATTCAGTGCATATCTCCTTTTATGAACACAGGACGAACACACACACACCCCTGGGCTGCCACCTTTAACCCCTTTATAAAAGGAAAAGCAGAATAAATGCACCTAGAGAGTGGGCACCCAGACTGACTGTTTTCAGCGCTTCCACAAGACTTAAGTGGTGTTTTATGGCATTTATCCATCCTACCAGAAAAAACTGTTGCACATGTGGGGAAACCATCACACACTGTGGCAGTAAGACTGGACAAGCAGCAATATTTGCACAAAGTAGAGATTTACTGCTATGATAAAACTGGACCCTGAAGCCAGGCCACACACAAGTGGGAAATGCATCAGGAAACAAGTCTTTGAAAACACAGACCAGAGAGAGAGAACCTGGATGGAGGTAAACATAAAACCCTAAAGGCCTGTGACTGAATGCATGGAAGTGATGCCATGTTTTCTGGTGCAGGTGAAAATTCACTAAATGTTTCTCAAAGGAAGTCTCTCCCCTCAGAACTAGCTCCATAATTGAGAGCAATGCACTTGTAAATTTATCTGGAAAACAGAAAGCTCAGCATTGCTCAAAATCAAGGCAATACTTTCAGGCCAGCAAACTTCATCACACCTGCCCATTCAACTAACTATTTTGCAGCTTTAAAATAAGAAAACTAATAGCAGCTGAAAAACTCTCAACTCAGCATCTGTATGAATAACCTGACAGCTCTTATGGAGTGGTGGAAGGAGAATGGAGGAAGATATTCTACCAAAACTGAAATGATGACCCATGGCAGGGATGCTGTTTTTAGAAAGAATTTCTTTTCAGGGAGCATTGAAGTTATTGGAATATTCATATTATCCACCATCAGCCCTGACCCTCTCAATCCCAGTAAGAAGTGAGGGAGACAGGGACAGTTTGTGAAGCTCAGCAGTTAGTGGGTGAGACACTGGGTACAGTCCTGAGGGACCATTTCTGTTGGTAGTGCACGAGGTTTTTCACATGTTGGTGCTCATCCTGGATTGGCTGTTAGCTGGAGTGAGCTCCCCTTGGCTACCTTCTCTTGGAGGAGACTGCAACAAGACCAAAACACATCCTAATTAGTGGTGTACAGCAGGGGGAGAGCATATCCCCAGTTCATAAATAATGATGGCTTAGTGTTTACAGTTTCTACAGCTCACAAGAACTTTTCCTAAAAATGTCAAAGCAGAACTTTTAAGTCACTCATATTTACTATATACAAGGTGCTGTTGGCCCCAGAAGTTTAATCCTATCAAGCGTTTAGTTATCACAAGGATTAATATACTATAAAAATGAACACATTCTGTGCAGATGGCCTATCCTCCCTAAGGACATCCTTTTGGAACTGTAACCTGGAAGCAATGCTCCTAACAATTAATGCATTTTTTACTTCATCTGCTAATGAAATTATTTCAAACAATCTTTGTTGATAAAAGATATGTCTATAAAGAATTTGACAAAAGGAATTAGTCAGAATTAAGCTAACCATATAAACTTCAAAGGACATTCTGAGTTGTACAAGAGGTTAGAAGCACTTGTTCCTTATAAAATTCCTTATATATTTAGTATTTACTATTTTAAGAATTTATCCAATCACGAACACAACAAATTCATTCCCCTCCAGAATCTTCAATTAATCAATTTTACAAGTTTAGTGAAAAAAAAACCCCAAGCATTAAAACCTTAACACTGTCTCTAGGTCCCCTTTTGACATGGCCATACCTTGACATGTATCTGGTTGCGCAGGACAGCAGCACGCAGGATCATGGCCTTGGCACGGCGCTGGAACTCTTTGCCCATTAGTAGAGACTTCTCAAAAGTTGTGCTGCGCTGATCAACATCTCGAGCATAAAGAATCTGTAACCAACACAGAGAACTGTGCACAGGGAGTTGTGGCAGGGTTCCCCAGCAGGAAGCCCTATTTTGGACCAGGGAAACACAGCTCAGGCATTATGAAGCCTGAGGCCACAAACAGCTCACCCCTGAACACACAAGTCCCAGCACATGAATGTACCTTCCAAGTGCCCCAGGAATGGTGAGTTTTTAATCTTAGTAAAGCTGTTCAGTCTATAATGTGTGGCTGAAATGCGCTCACCTTACTGTGTGAGTCTATTCTGGCATTGATCAGTCCCTCCAGGATCAGCTGAGTGAGTTCATCTTCCAGAGCAGCCACTGTGGTGTTAAAAGCAGTGGCCATCTTGCGCATGTCTGCTGACACATAGGGGCTGAAGTACTAAGAAGAAGAAAATACTCAGTTGCCAAGTGTACTCTCTATTCTCTGAAAAAACGGGAAAAAATTGCAAAGAGATGGCCTATCTCCCTCTGTTCATCCACCACTCGGGATGACAGGAACAAATACCTGGATAAGGGCACGATTTCGAATCTGTGTATAGAGTGTCCTGACATGAGGTGCAAGGTACATATCCAAGAGCAAGTTGTCCTGTGCAAAACAACAGACTGCATAAGAGGCTGAGAAGCAATCTGGAAAAATATATTATTCCCATTTTCTGAAACATTTATGTGTTATATACTTAAACCTTAAGGATATTACACTACAGCAAGACAATACAATAAAACAAGAATGAATAAAAGAACTAGCAATATATTTAGAACCTTTATCATTTCTCTCACCCTCTATCAACAAACTGCTCCCGATTTCCATTCACCATGTCAGGCAACAGAAGACATAGAAGAGCTGAACACTCTTTGCACCTACTTTTGACAATTGGTGCTTCTCACAAAAGGCTAAGCAAAGCGAACTTTTAGGGTCTGTTCTGCACTACTTTCCTGCAACTCACCTTCATCTCATCCAGCATCTTCAGGCACGAAGCATATTTAGATTCATAAAACTTGAAGATGATGTCACGAACCTGTGGCTCCAGCTCCAAAAACAATTTGAAGGAGCTACAGATAAAGACGGCAGTGATCAGAAAATACCCAATAACGTCACCACTCCAAGTTGAAAGGTTACAAACTCTCACTGTCATTTGAAGATTCCAAGAATTTACTCTCTAATAGACCAGATAGCCTAATTTCAGCAGGGCTGGAAGCCTGGAATAGAGAGAGGCAGCACAGCATCACAGCTGTGGTGAAGGAAGGCAAAGAGACTTCTGACAAACTAAGTAGTAGAAGTGTTTGTCCACACAAAATAAAAAAATACATGGGAATAGGTCAAAATCAGGAAACATCACCAGAAAACAACAGGCCACAGCTGTGCATGCACTGTAGTCTGTGCTGGCCAGCTTTGCATCCCCTTTCAAAGCACAGCTTCTGTTAAGTACAACATGCCCAAGGCAGGTCAAGAACGCCACTATCTCAGAGAAATAACCTATTGTGAGTGTGACAGATCTTTGGGATGGACACTCCTTCTCAGCACACTCCCAATTCTCCATCACAGATTTCTGAACCTTGGCATCTCACCCTATGGATCAAGCCATGAAAAAGGATAACAACCCCTTTTCCACATCCATTTAAAATTACTGCTTCCATACACCTTGCTGACAGGAATTCAGTGCCATTGCAATTTGATGTATGACACACAAATACCCAATTTCTTCCAAAGATCATAATTCTCTTAACCTTGCATATGTCAGTTAGATTACGTTGCAAGATGTTCTAATTAACACACACCAGAACAAGGGGCAACATGAAGGAAATTAACTGAACAGGTGCTTCTGAAAAGAGATGTGTCCCTCTGATTTAATATCTGATATGGACCATTCATGGAGAAAAGACACCTGGGCTGGGTCAGAAATGTGTACTATGAAAATTTCAGCTGTGATTAACCACAGTGAAATGCCACAATGCTAAAGCCAAACTAAGGCTCAGTGATTCTTTCTCTCCTCTATGAGAAAGCTATTACTGCTGCCAGAACCCACTCTCAGCCGAAGTCCCATGTCCCAGAAGATGTCCAGTACATATAAACATCACTCAAGGCATCACTCACCTACTGGAGATAACATTACGTTGCAGTTCCTGACGGTCAAAGGTAGCAAGGGCACAGAGCCCACCATACACAGCCACATTGCTGGGAGATAACAGCTATGGGGAGAGGGAGAGACAGAGAGCTGTCACTGACAACTAAACTGGTGCATGGCTGTCATTAAGTATTCTACACGAGGCTGTTCCTTCACACAGTGACAAGATTAGTCCTTGTCAAGTGCAGTGGAACCACTCAGCTTGCTCTCAGGCACTCACCCAGTGTGTGGGGTGACAAGGCCTGAGCAGTGACACTGCTAAGAGAGCAGACACCAATTCCAAGTTTTTTCATTGAACTACATAAATACAAATCTCACAGGTAATTCCTATGTGATCTAGAGTAGAACATTTGGAGAACCCAAGAACAGAGACTTTTTTAAAACAAATCAATGAACCTGCACCACCAAACTATGCAGGAGTGCTGCAAGAGTAACTACAATACCTGAATTTTACAACCTAATGCTTAGAAGAATTACATCCCTTCCAAGACCTGCACAAAGCTCCCTCTTGCTCCTCACCTCAGGGAAATCACAGTGATCAAATGATGCCAACAAGAAGCACTTTGCGGCCTGCTTGTACTTCCGGGCAGCTAGTTCAGCCAAGCCTAGGAACCAGAAAAAGTTAGTCCTTTGTTTATGGTAGTATACAAACTAGGAGAAATTGAAAAATCTGGTGAGTAGGAGAGGGTCCCTCATGGTTGCTAGTGCCTTCACTACTGAAGTAAAATAAGATCCTAAGACTGTATCAAGCGTCCTTTGAGCTACATTGACTCACACTGGTATCCTCTCTGAAGAAACTCAGGGAGAAAAAAGAGAAGGCAAAAAACAGCCAGCAGTTCTATCTCATTAGCTTCATTAAATTTTGCATCTCTGGTGCGGAAATAAAAATCCATCAAATATGAGAGAAAAAAATAAGCCAAGCATACACTGTTGCCCAAGAGCCCTATGGACAGCTAACAAGCAGAAAGAAAGAAAGGCAAAACCACCCAGGAAGCTGAAGGACTTACCTGCTGCACATTTCAGTTTGGTGAGAATAGCTTGTGTCTGGCTGTCTCTTTCCCCCCTTTGCTGAAGCATAAAACAAAGCAGCAGTGAGCAAGCAGTATAAAAACTATTTTGCTTACAAGTGTCCTCAGGATATTTCATCCTAATAATTAACTTGCAAATCTCAATGGCAAGATAACTTCATCTTATTTGTCTTGGGAAATACTGTAAGAACTGAGGATGGGAAGTATCCATTTTTACCATGAGTCAGACTTGGTACACATCTATCATGGGAGAAAAGCGACAACGAACTCAAAAGGAATAGTATAGCAGCTGAGGAAGAAGTCTTATATGGAACAAGTCATAAAGGGGGAAAGGAAGAAATCACTTTATAAATTTTGGAAACAGAAAACAAAAGGAAAACTCATGCAAGTTAAAAAGCAGGAACTTACTTCTGCAATTTCTGGTGTAGACTCAGCCTTGCTTACATAGCTCAGAACATGAGACCAATTCTGGAGGTAGACACTGACCTGTAGAAAGCCAGAAACAATTTGGGGTAGCCATGGATAAACAGCGTTCCTTAGACAAGCCACATCATTGCAGACACAAGACCAAACTATGGGGGGACTTCGCAGCAGATATCAGAAAGACACCAAATACCATTTCCTGCAAACCTTCCTACCTTTATGACATTGAGACACATGTTGATGACATGTTTAGCACTGGTGCAGTAATCACGGGCTCGCGAGTAACACTTGAGAGCATTGCTGAGGTCCCCACAGTCCAGGTAATGGTCACCTAAGTCATCATGGCCTCTCCTGAAGCACAGGAATTAAAATACCAATGAACTGGGTGCTCAGAGAGGGACAAAGTCAGTTTTTTCCAAACAAGTAACTCAACACACTGACCTAAGGCCCTGAATGCCTTAGTTAGCATGCTGTGTTAAGTGCATGGAAGAGCAAAATGCTTTCTTGTCCAGCAGAGCCTTCTGCATCTCACCTGATACTCTCCTTGATGGAGTTCCCTTTGTAATTTTTCAGATCTGTGTCAAGTTTCTCCAGTTTAAGAAGAGCTTTTTTGCGTGTAGCTTCAACCCATGCTGTGTCAAGAGGAGGGGGTTCAATTCCACTATCGGGGACAGCATCAGGTGTATTCTGCAGTTCTCTGAAAACATTTGAACAGTGCTATTAGGTTGCAAATTTTTCAATACAGAGGTCTGCCACGTCCCTGGCACTGCTACCTAATGAACAGTACCGCATACACAAAATAGACCAAAGAGAAAATGAGGAGAGTGGGGAAAAAAGAGAAAGATTGATAAGATTTCCAGTGCAAACAGTAACATAAGCATCACGGATGTTTACAAATACTTCTCAAAATTATCATAGGATCTTAGAAACATACTGTCACACACATATGCCAAAGATTCCCAGGGCAAAAAAGACAAGGAATCATCAAATAGGCATAGCAACAAAAATAATGCAAAGATGAGAAGTGTGGATGGATAAGTGAGGTGTCAAAGGCTATCCTTAACAGCAAACCTGTTGTTAGAGGGGGGAAAAAGTTAAAACCAAACCAATATAAGGCAAAGAGTTAGATTAGGTTTTAACTTATGAACACAAAAGCATCTAGAAGAGGTTTTGTCGCCATAATCTACCTAAGGAAAAACAACTACGTTCATTAATACTTTCAGCAGTTGCAAGGACCAAACTCACCTCAATATCTACCTGCAGCTTTTTAAAACACTAAGATTTCAGAATGAGACAATGTCTTCTGTGCTTTCTCTTTTAAAAAAGCATGAGGACCTTAGGCCTGAACACACGTTTCACTGCTATCAAATTCTAAGGGCAAAGACAATTTCCATATGGAACATGCTGCTATTACATGCAAAGTCTTCCACTGTGGCACATCACTTTAAACTCTTTCAGGAAATCTCCCCAGATTCCTACAATCTCTTAGTACCTGGTGGCTTCAGACAGCTTTCTGTGGATTTCTTCATACACATCAACATTGAAAGTTCTCTGGACAAATGACAGAGCCATCTTGAGAGCTTCCACCCTCAGCTGTGGGCAGTGATCAGCAATGAACTGCAGCCGCTCGATTCGCATCAGCCCGCTGTAGCTGGACGCATACTGCTCCAAATCCTACCAACAAAGCCTGGCTTCAGAAGGTGAAGATGAACACACCAAATCAGGCTACTAAACTGTGACCAGCACAGGTTTTCCTGCAAACCTGACCCCTTCAAGGAGGGCAACATGATTCAGACAAATAAAAAATCAGGTAAGATTACTAATGTTTGAAGAAAGCAGGCATGGACTAATATCCCCAGAAATACACAGTACATTACAATTTACCTTTTCTAAATTTCAGCTGTCTCTTAAGACTAATCAGCTTTAACTTTTTCCCAATGAGATTTTTTCCAAACCCTTAAAGGAAGAGGCCATACTCAACAAATGTATCACAGCCCTCAGCAGAGCACATACCAGCGTAGGGTTCTCCACCACATAGTTAATATCAGGTGAATTTTGCTGATCTTCTTGTGGATCTACGTCAATCTGCATGGGCTCCACTGCACCCTAGAATAGGAAAAGAAGGTCAAAAGTAGGTTATTACACTTGAGCAGGAAACACCTTTGTGATTCAACCTATTACGGACTTGCTTAAATACATGTTAAATTTTAAAAATGAAAAAGCACTCCTAGGTCTTTCAATATATTTAGGATTTTTCTCTAGCAATCCACTGGTCAGCACGGCTCAGCATTCACACGGAACCCTTTATTTGGCTTAGTAGATTATCAAGCAAGAAAGTGAAGGGGCCAATAAATCTGATTCTACAGAGTATCTCAGGTATGCATACTGAATTCCAAATAACATTCCATTTCTCTTCCTTGAGCAAGAGCAGGCAGTAACACTCAGTTCAAGAAGTTCTAAAAAGTCAAAATGTATCAAAAAACTCACTGGAACCTTTCAAAACTGCTTTAATGCGTAAAAGTAATATTTTGGGGGGGAGAGGGAGGGGAAAGGCAATAATTGTTACACTTTAAAAAATTATAAAAAAATGTGAAGACCAGAATGCAGACTGGAAATTTCACAGTTTTCAACAAATACTGAGGAACAATTTGTCTGCACTGCAGAGATCTGCCATCAGCTGAAGTATCCTACTATAGTTTCTGAGTCCAGCTGCTTAGGTAGAGCCTTTTTCGCAGAACCAACAGAATTTTACTCTCCCAGTCCATCCTGCTTTGAAGGCCCTGGGGACTCACAGCAGTGATGCAATCTCAGCACAGCACCACTACAGCCCCTGTGTGTGTGTCCCAGGTAAGACCAGCTATCCCATCTCACAAACTAAACTGCTTTGGAGGCACAAAACCTTTTCCTACTTAAAGTATGCTGAACATTCCTCCTAGGAATTACCCAATCACATTGAGGGAAACCCAGCTAAATGTCTTCTAAAATGCCATTTTATGCAGATATTACATAAGCAACACTCAATTTGGTGTAAATTGGACAAGTGGCTCCCAGAAAAGACAGAAATGCCAACCACCTTGTCTCCATCAACACCAAATTACTTTCACAGTTTTATTGATTTTGCTGTCTGTTAAGAAATCAAAATTTGAGGTTTTTTTTGATTGGGCTGATGGTTTCTTTGTTTGGAGTTTTTTTGTGAGAAGGAAAAGGGCAGATCCAAATTTCCTAATTCTAAAAGTTACATTCACCCACAGCCTGTTTATTCTTTCACAAATTGGTACATACTAAATACACACATATCTTAACACTAATGTGAAATCACCCAAAATCTGAAGTAAAAGTAAGTGAAGTATAAAAAAGTTTGTTTCCTATTGTAATAATCTTTCCATGGAGGAAAGGGAGAGAAGGTGCAAGGAAAAGTTTGATTGTCCACTCAGGAAAACTGTGCATAAAAACAGTTAGGTCACCATATGCTGAGACCATTACTTTTCCATTTTTATCTCCTTTATCTCTTTGCTTATATCATAAACACTAAGTGCCAGGGTTGCTTTGTTGAGGCTGTGTTTGCCTACCATAGTAAAAACCTGATTACAGACTCCTTAGAACCAGCATTATAAAACTAACTGCAATTCCAGGCAGTGAAACAGAACAATTTGTGTCCTGCTGTGCTAGGAGGCTGCACTCTACATTGCTCTCTTAGCTCCCAGACAAGGAAAAACACAAGTGGGCTGGAAGTCCCAGTAGGACAAGAAAACTCAGCCATTTTCAAGCTCTTTATTTCAGGAGAAAGATGCAAGGTCGGTTTAAGAACTACTCACGAAGCAAATAAAACAATGATCACTTCTGGACACTTCCTGAGCCCAGACAGGTAATCTGTGGAAGGGACCTCACCAGGCCTCGCATAAGCTGATAAACCGGCACTGGCGCTGAACTCTCCGGCTGTACTCGGGAGGAGTGACCTACTGCTGAAGGGGCTTCAGTACAGACCTGGCACTGAGGAAAGGGCAGAGCTGAAGGCCGATCTGCCCTTCATCCTGTCCCTCACCTCCAGCAGGCCTGTGCCCTGGCAGAGAACTCGCTAGTGCTAAATCCGCAAAGGATCGCCTGCGCCGGTACCGAGCGTCACCGACCCCCTCAGGGCTCCCGACTCTCCCCTGTACTGCACGCTCTCCGTTCCTCCTCCTCAGCCGCCTCACCGCACCCTCCTCGAGCCCCCCGGCCCTGCCTGCGGCGCGAACAGCGCGGGAACCGAGCACGGGGCCGCCGCCGCCGCGGGGGACGCCGCGGGTACCCGATGGCGCTGGGCTGAGCGTTGCTCGTCGCGAGCGGCGGCGGAAGCGACACAGCGGGACCCGACGGAAGGGCGAGTGAGGGCCCAGGGCCAGCCGAGAGCGGTCCCTTCCCGCGGAGCCCACGGGGAAGGCCACACCCCGCCCGCGGAGGCCGTGGCAGGGCCAGGGTGCCGGACCCCGCGCGGGAGGCGCGCGGGAGGCACGTGGAGCGCGGCGGGGCCGGGCCGGGGGGCGCGGCTGCCCCGTTACCTGCAAGTTAAAGACCTGGACGGGCAGCGGCATCCTCCCCTCGGCCGCCACTTCCGACTCCCGCCCCGCCCGCCCCGCTCTGCTTCCGCTTCCGCTTCCGGGCCGCGCGCCGCCGCCGGGCCGCGTCCGACAGGTGAAGCTCTTAAAGGGGCCGCGGCCCCGCTCGGCCCCGCGGCGGCAGCGGCGGCGGCGTCCAGGCATTCCCCCGCGGGGCCACCGCCACCTCCCGGAGCGCGAGGCCATGAGGCGGCCGCGCCGTGCCGCGGGGGCCCGCGGGGCTGCAGCATGAGCGGCCCCTGCCTGGGGCTGCGCAGGGCCGGGGTCCTGCTGTCCCTGGGCGCCGCCGCGCTCCTGCTGCTGCTGCTGCCGCGGGGGCAGCGCCTCGCCGCG
>JAWWTY010000038.1:149425-166181 GCA_035222235.1 Margarornis squamiger
GCTGCCGCGGGGGCAGCGCCTCGCCGCGCCCCGCGCCCCTCCCGCCGCCGGGCCCAGCGCGCCCCCGCCGCATCGGGCAGGCCCCGCGGCCTCCGGCGGGCCCGGGGCGGGCAGCTCTCAGCCTGCGCGGAGGGGCCGCCTCGGGGCTGCCGCGGGCTCCGCCAGGGAGGCGCTGGAGCTGAAGGATATCTTCATTGCGGTGAAGACCACGAGGAAGTACCACAAGAGCCGGCTGGACCTGCTCCTCCAAACCTGGATCTCCCAGGCGAGGGGACAGGTGAGGCCTCTCCGGCGGGCGGGGACGGGCGGCGGGGCCGCCTCGGCCCGGCGTGACCCGCGCCGCTGCTGCGCTGCCGCACCCGGCGTTCTCTTGCGTCTGTTAAAAGCAGATTTCCCTTTAGGACTGAGGAAAGTCGTCTTACCTAAAGGGTTCCTGTGAACGTGCCTCCAAAAGAGGGGTTGTTCTTTAGGCTCCTTAGCTGCAGTCTGGGATCGGTGGTCCAAGCAGATATAATTTGCTGATTTTTGTATGACTCTGAAAAATGCCGCACAGCAGCGAAAGAAGCCTGGTACTGATGATGCATCTAAACTGATATTTTGGACCAAGTAATTCAGCCACTTAAGTTTTTCTACAGAACAACATAAAACTTCTTCCCATGTTTTGGAATTTCAGCCCATTCAGGCATAGTAAGGCAATTTAGTCCAGCAGTTGTGACAGGACAGTGTTGTCACCTGCCACTTCCCACCGTGACTTGCATTCTTTCCTTTTAACATGCTTGACAGCTATGGATGACTCCTAGCCAGAGAGACCAGGCAGTACCAAAAAAGACCAAAGTAATTTCTAACTGGAAAACAGTTATCTGTACCCTGAGATGAGAAAATTGTAGAATAGTGTATTGAAATGACGCTCTTCTAGCTGGCAGTGAAAAAACTTAACAAATAAGACAGGGGTTGAAGTTGCTGGAGCTGTCTTACTCTTGGCTACTGTGAAACAAACCAACAAGACAGACAGAACATTCCGAATTCTGATTGCGGCTGAACAAATGCTACATTAGCTTCTGAAGTTCTCAAATGTGGACACTCCCTTTTTGTCTCTCGCAGACGTTTATATTCACGGACTGGGAGGATGAGGAGCTACGCCTGAAGGCAGGTGAGCTGTGTAGCATAGGTGCATGCTGTCTGTTGTAACTGAGTTTTGTTTCTTTCATACTTTTCCTAGAAGTCCTTATTTCATGCTGTACAAGCAATTAGGGAAGTAAGATGGAGAAAAAGAGAAAAATTCTCCCTGCTTGCCACCTGGACGAGATGCCTGGAACTTCCTGAATACTGGGTTCACCTTTGCACACATTTTCATGGCACTCTTTATATACCCTCACTCATTTCTATGCACTCACATAATTTTATGACCTCTGCAGCTTGCATGCCAGATGCATAACCTGTGAGCCCTGCCTGTCCTGCAGTTTACTCTCCATGTGTGCACCATATGCACCTCAGATGTACAGGATTAGTGCCAAATGTGCACTTCCTTTTGTAGTCCTTTTTGGACTGCACATGTTTCTCAAACCTGAAGGAGCTGGTCTTTATTTTTCCAGGGGATCATATGATCAACACCAACTGTTCCGCTGTCCATACTCGGCAAGCTCTCTGCTGCAAGATGTCTGTGGAATATGATAAATTCCTGGAATCTGGGCAAAAGTAGGTGAAACACATTGTTCTGATTGACTTTGTTTCTTCCAGTTCTGTTTCCACAGGAAACTTGAGTAACCATTTCTGTTCCAGTAAGGAATGCAGTCTTACCTAAAATGGGGGGATGAGTACAGGGAAGGGAGCACAGCATGAAGCAGCGCTTATAAACAAGCATCATATGAAAGGTGGAAAGGATTATGATCTAAAGGGGGTTATTAATTTCAGCCTTTTTACAGAATTAGCATCTCTGGGTGTTTTCAGCTCTCCAAATCTGTAATTTGGGGTCATAAATCCTTCCTGGTCCAAGCCTGAAAGACTAAAACTGAGTTATAAACCTACAAGTCATTTCTTTGTCCCTGTAACTTCTTATTGTTTTTTGTTTGAAGATGGTTTTGCCATGTGGATGATGACAACTATGTGAACCCTCGGACTCTCTTACATCTCCTCTCTGCCTTCTCACACAGCCAGGATGTCTATGTGGGGCGACCAAGTCTGGACCATCCCATTGAAGCAGCTGACCATGTCCAAAGTGATGGATCAGTAAGCAAATTACAATTTGTCTGAGAGACATCCTGACTTTCTAAGCCTTTAAAAGCTTGACAGTTCATAGGATTCTCCCATAAAACCAAGTGATTTAATCTGCGAGAAATGAACCTGGCACGAGTCATTTTCAGAGGCAGAGCTGTTGCGTTAAATGAACCTTCACTCTGCCATTGTATGTATATGTACAGTGGAGTTTGTCTCCTGGCTGGGTGTCTTTTTCTGTTCCTTTACTCAGGTGTGTTGAGGTTTCCCTCATACCAAGCTTAGTAGGGCCTCCCCACCTTGGCTTTTTTTTTTTCCTTTAGGTTATGGGAGCAGTGTTCCTTATTTTAGGGCTTGGGAGTTTGGGTTGGAGTTCAGGGGTGTTTTATTTTTTGGTTTGAGTGCAGTAACACATTGTCATCATCTTGAACCAACTTCAGAAGGGTGACAAAGGTTTTCTAGCTAAATAAAGCATTTCCAGTACCAAGTGGTTACTAGATCTCCAAAAACTGGAAGCAAATGTATCTTAATCATGAGATACACATGCTAAAGGACAAGTCTAACAAGGTCGCCTGTACTGAAAGGCCTAAAGATACATCAAACACTGGCCAGAAAGTCAGTTATAAAATGGCTTGTTAGGGAAGGCTGCACAATAAAATAGTCTCCGATTGGACTTGGAGCCAAGTGTATTTGGCCACCTTTGATATCCTCAGGAGCACTGAACTGGCTGTGACCCTTGGCAAGAATGACCAGGGGACAGATGCAATTGGGTAGGAGTGGGACTATAGTTTTCCATTTCATGTGTGCTACCTCCCTTATGCTAATTTGGTGGTTCACCTGCTGTCTGTTCCAGGATAGAGTTTCATTTGAGAGAACAGCTAGGTGGGCTTTTAGCAGCCTAAACAAATAGGGATTCATCTGTAGTCTTTTTCTGACTCAAGTACAGTATGTGATGTCCAATAGAACCTCAAGTTCCTTTCCCTGCCCAGCCGAAAGAAAAGGCTGATTATCAATAACTACTATGTGTTCTTCTTGTTGCTCTTCAGAAGACATCCGTGAAATTCTGGTTTGCTACAGGTGGAGCAGGGTTCTGTATCAGCAGAGGTCTTGCCTTGAAGATGAGTCCCTGGGCCAGGTAAGCACTATTCCTAGCTAAGCTTCACTGATACGTTTCAGAGGCTTTAAAACACATTTTCTTGTGTCACAGCCTGGGCAACTTCATCAGTACTGCAGAAAGGGTGCGTCTTCCTGACGACTGCACCATTGGCTACATCATTGAAGGGCTGCTGGAGGTAAAGCTGCTGCACAGCCCATTGTTCCATTCCCACCTGGAAAATCTGCAGAGACTACAAGGCGAGTCTGTGCTGCAGCAGGTAGGGCTATGCCTCACGTCCTCTTCTTATAATTACACCTCAGTCTGATCAGAAAGAGTTCTCTTCATAGATGTAGCACTCTTCAGCAAAGAATGATGTCTTACAGACTCACTCAGAGCTGCGTCCTGTCCAATTCCTTCATTTAGGTATAAAGCACACTTTCACCCTAGCCAACAAGGTCATATGGCTGTCCCTTCCTCTGGGGGCATGTTCTGCTACATGAAGCCTAAATAGAGTATTCTCCATCTCTTTCTAAGCCCTGACTTTCTGTGAGTGGCAGTAGCAGCAAGTGTAGAAGGGGGGAATATTTAATTTGCTAAATAGCCTTCCTGGTTTTGCCTAACAAAGTCTCAGTCTTAATTCATGCTGTTCAAAAAGGCAGCTATAGCAAGTACTTCTTCAATAGCTGACAGTTAAATATTTGTTCATTTTTAAGAATAATTTGTCTGAATCTCAAGAAACTTAATGTTTCTTAGGAAAAAATCAAATAGTTTTTTAATTGCTGGGATACATTTTTTCTCCTGAGCAGCAGAGGGAGCCACAAGGCTATCCAGCAGCTTTGCCTGCCTCCTGCTGCTCGGCACCATGAGGGAACGGGAGTGCATTTTTGCCCCTGCTTGGTTATATTTTCCTGGCAGCAGAAATGTGCACTTGGGGCCAAATTCCACCGTGATGTAATCTCCTTCATGTTAGTAAGTTTGACCATAGGCTAAATACTCTGTTTTATTTGTGATCACTGGTTCCCTGAGATAGTAACAGCTAACCCAAAATCTGGGAAATGTACAGTTAGGAAATTAAAACATAAGTCTTCTTGTACCTGACACCTGAAAATTTCTTAATACAGTGCTTGTGTGGAAGAATAGCACTGAATTGAGGTTCCAGAGATCTAAATTTTGTTCCAGGTTTGTCACATGACAGTCCTTTGCATGCTGTTTAACATGCAAATGTTTCAATTTTCCCTCTGTGCTAAAATATTGCTATTGCAGACTTCAGGCAATGTCTGGTGAGGATGAACATGTGTTATTTAGTGAAGGTACAGACAGCAGCAGGATTAATGTCCTTGCAAAGCTTACAATTGAAACTTGTCCTTCAGGGCAGTGGAACTTTTAGATCCTCTTTATATTCTCCCACATTGCCTTTAGTGCTATTCAGTGCCAACATTGCTTATGTCACAACTAATCACTGTCCTCCAAGTGTGATCCACATTCAGATTAATCAGCATCCTTGGAGACTTTCTTAGTACCTCACCAATAACCCTGCCACCTCCACTCTGGTTTTCTGTATTAGTGTTACCATTTCTGAATATTTATTTGTTTTTACAGGTAACCTTGAGTTACGGGGACCCTGAGAATAAACACAATGTCGTGAGTGTGGGAGGAGCGTTTGGCCTTCAGCAAGATCCAACCCGGTGAGTGTCCACTTCCAAAACAAGATCTCTGTACTTTGTTCATGTTTATCATCTGCAAGATGATCAAACCCACTGGTGGAGTTATTTTTTCATGTCAGCTCTTGTCACTGTCTTAGGAGCAGGTAGACCCACCCTCTCTGCTCCATCAGACTGCTGCACATTCAATGCTAGTATGTATTTTCCATGTATGGAAAATTCCAGTCTAATAGTAATTTTTTTTCTTTTTCCATAGATTTAAATCTGTCCATTGTCTGCTTTATCCTGACACTATTTGGTGCCCTGCTAAGAAGATGCCATAATTCTTGACTAGCCACCAACACTTGTATATTACCTAGTTTGCATGAGGCAGGAGTTGTGGTCGACTTTTTTGGTGGTTTTATTCTTCTGGGAGAAAACAAGTATTATCTGCAAAGGAGGAAGACAGACTATTTAGAAAAGCAGTAAGGTGTGATTTGTTCAGTTGCAGCATGGAACATTCCAAGAAGAATCTTTATTCTTGTTCAGTGGCTCTTCATAAGATGACCACAGTGCTGTGTGTACGAGTCACTTTACACTTTTGTCTGATGTCATGTGAACCTGTGCTTGGGCACATCTGAGGCAAATGCAGTACTGGGAGTGAGACCGTTCTTACTGCCCTTTGGGGCTTTTAGAAGCCATTGTCTTGAAGCTGGAGTGCTAGAGCAGACTGTAGTCCCCATGGTGACAAGAGAGGGGAAGTTTTTGCTCATCTTTCTTGGGAACGGAATTATTTAAGAGCTTCTGTGTCCTGCCAGATTAAAACTCCACCTGTGGGCCAGAATAGGGTCTGTTCTTAAATGTAGAAATCCTGGAATCATTAGGGTAAACAGGGCTGAAAGCCTTTGTCATAAGAAAACCCTGTGTTAAGGGTAAACTTACTCAGGACTGGTTGTTACTTATAGTGCACATTCTCCCCTGTCATCCGTATGTACCTCCCATGGAGGTGATTGTCAGACCTGGCTCACCTGCCAACTGAACTGCAGTGGTTGATGATTATGATGGTGGTCTGCCAGGTCCTAGACTATTCCCCTGATATTTGACACTGAAGAAATATTTGCCAGACAAGATGGTAATTGTTTATGCTGCTTTGCCCATAGTTGGTCATGTGAGCTGGCACAGCATGCGCTGCTGAAACATGCGCTGTTTCTGAAGCTGTCTGAAGGAGGAGGAATGCTAGATAGCTGCAGTGTGCTGAGGAAGGTCTCGACGGTGTCATTTGAGGACCTTTAATTGTATGACCATGGTTACTCCACTTCAGCTTCTTCAGATAATTCTCCAGTTACTGTAAGGTCAAGATCAATGCTTATTTTTATTCCTTAATGTTTTGATAAGTAGTTCATGCAGTCACTCAAAGGAGCACATTATGGATGTGCTCGTTCACACAGAGGTAGAAGTTCCGTGCTGTAGCAGTATCATCTGCAGCTGTTTTTTAAAGAAAGTAAACACTTTTGAAAGTGGAAGGAATGGGACTTCATATGTTTACTTTTCTTTTAGCACAGACTGGCCATGTGCAATCCCCACCTGACCTGAAGAACAGCATAAAAATGATGATGTAGAACCACTGTTCACTCCCTCAGTCTCTTCAAAAAATACTTGCTGGTTTAGTGTTAGAGTCTGAGGCCAAATTAAGGGGAGAATAATGAAATTACACTTTGTTCTGAAACTATGATTACTGGCTAGAATGTGGACCTAGCAGAAGTTTCAGATTTCTAAACAGCCGTGCTCAGCTGTACTGTGGGCTTCAGCTAGTTACTTAACTTCCTGGCAAATGCCTGCAGTGTATTCTAGGATGCCACTTAGCAAAGGCATCAGCCTTCTGAAATACACTGTTTCCTGCATTCTGCTTTTAACACAAAACTTTCAGCATTTACCTCCATATGTTGTCCTCTTTGCATTATTTTAGTTAGGTCTACTGAGGAGCAACCACCCTGACTTCTACTTGTTACAGTCCTGGAGTTCATTCTTATATTTCTCCTTTCATGTGTCCTAAGGTGACTATGAGGTACGGGAATAAGAATGCTGCAGGGAATTGGCTCAAAGTCCAGCCAGCACAGTGGCTGTTCTGTAACGGGATCAGTGTTATAGGTGTGCCTGGCACAGAAAACGGAGGAAGACTTGTGGAATACTAGGTTCTGCCTCTTATTAGATCTGCTGACTAGAAGTGAGGCCCCTGTGGTTTAATGAGTTGTCATTAGTAGCTCTGGAGATTCCTGGTATCTATATATTTTTAAAAAAAAAAATTGCTAGGTTCTTGTTTTGAACCTGTAGCAGAAAACTGAAATTTCATGAGCTCTTGAGGTGATTTTGTCTCCAAGCACTGATTCTGAACTCTTCTGTTGGAGCTTTTCTTCCCCCTATACTGGAAGCAGCCTCTTGTAAGATAACACAGACAGCATGGGCTGAGCAGCAGTTGTATGGCAAACTGCAGTTAAAAATTACAATACTTCATACTGATAGCAGCAAAACTAAGCAGAAATTTCACGCTGTGGTCACTGGTCACCCTAAACTAGGTGTGCCAAAGAGGTGGCGCCCTCAAAGTGGGGAGGGTGTGTGTGGAACTTAAAAGAGCCATGTTCTCCTGCAAGGCAATAGGGAACTGTTTGATGCGTTCGGGCTCCTTCCATGGTTTCTTGTGTTGAGAATACAGTAAACTGTGTGGATCTATGAGGATGCAGCTTTTTAATCAAACCATTTTTGCATACATAAAGTGATTCTACAAAATAAATATTTAACTATGTCAAAGGCTATGTTTTGTCATGTTTCTTCACCTGTGTTCTATGCCAAAAATGGACCACAAACCCTCTAATCCAGAAAACTACAGCATGCTGTCAGGCTCATATGGCCAAGAAGCATGTCAGATAGATGACTTGGGTGTGTGGGAGAACAAACAGAGATGAGAAGAATCCTTGCAGCTGATAATTAACAGAGTCAAGAAATTGAGATAAAGAGGACATTAATTGTTGTCAGCTTCATCAGCAATTTCGAATGGGCAGAGCAGGCAGGTCTTTTTCATCAGCCGCTCAAAAGCCTGGTTTGCTGTCGTCGCTCAAGCTAATACTTTGGTGAGACTCGGAGTCAGGAAACCAGCTCTGCGTAGCTGTCCCTCGCTAGGCGAGCCTGAGCCCGGGGCCCGCCCTGCGCTGCGCCCGGCAGGGCAGCGCGGTGAGAGCGCCGCCCGCCCCGGCCCCGCCTCGCCCGCGGGCCCGCCCCGGCCGCAGTCCGCCCGCACCATGGAGGCGCAGCGCGGCTTCCGCGGCAGGCGGGCTCTGGTCACCGGGGCCGGCAAAGGTGCCCGGGGCCGGGGGCCGGGGCCGGGGTCGGGGCCGGGGTCGGGGCAGGGGCCGGTGTAACGCCGTCTCCCCGCAGGGATCGGGCGCGCCGTGGCCGTGGCGCTGAGCAGGGCCGGGGCCCGCGTGACCGCGTTGAGCCGAACGGCGGCGGACCTGGAGAGCCTCGCACGAGAGGTACCGGCCCCCCCCCCCGGCCCGGGATAGCCCCCCGGGGCCCCCCGGCTCCCCCGCGGCCGCCCACCCACGCGGCCGCCTTCGCCGCAGTGCCCGGGCATCGAGCCCCTCTGCCTGGACCTGGCGGACTGGGACGCGGCGGAGGCGGCGGTGGGCGCGGCGGGGCCCTTCGAGCTGCTGGTGAACAACGCAGCGGTGGCGGAGCTGCAGCCCTTCCTGGCCGTGACGCGGGAGGCCCTGCAGCGGTGAGTGCCCGGCCCGACCTCCCCGGCGGCTCCGCGGGGCGCTCCGGACCCCCCGCCCCGACAAACGTCCACAACGGTGACAGAACTTTTCAGAAGCGAGTGTCTGGAGAGGGGAAGCAGCTAGATAAAAAAAGGACAGCAGCTGGTGCACAGACACCAGGCAAGCTGACATGCACACTTTTAGAAATGCCAAATACTGGTTGATTATTACTGCATATGTCCCTTTTCTTTACTGTCCTTTAATTCCTTACATAACCGCCTTTTCCCCCGTAAACAGCAAAAGGAAACTGCGCACTGGGCATTAGACCTGTTTCTCAGTAGCCACAACCTACAGTGTCACCTCCAGAATGGTGGGATGCACCCACTACCCCGCTGGCACTGGAGGAGAGTGCCTTTGCTGCTCATCAAGCTCATTTTCCAGTCTAGTTCCAGCTCAGCCTTGGTTAAATTCAAAGGCAATTGTCACTAAGACAATTCAGAAATAGAGAAGACAAAGCCAGGTAAGGGAGCATAAAAGAGTCAGAGTAGAAAAGTAAATTTGCTTACTAAATAGCATGAAATCTTTTCTTTCTCTAAAAAGCTCCATAATTTGGCTGGGAGTGAGCTTTAGGATACACACTATGGTGAGTCCACATGCTTCTGAGAAGATGGGTCATGTTTTGTCTCTTTGTTAAAAATGTCTGTTGAGGGCCTATAATATAGGATTCATTTGTGACTGGAACACAAAATATATGGATTCTACTAAGACCATTCTGCAGAACTGGCAGGTAGAAGCCTGACAAAGGAAGGACGATGCAGCAAACAGAAGAAAAGCTGCCTCTACCCACCTTACAGTAGATTAGCTTTTTAAAGCTGTGTGAAGGATTTGCTTGACCTAAGTCACTGGCTGAGGCCCAGGGCTCAGTGTTTAAACTTTGACAGAGGAGCTCCATTAGGCTGATGAAGGGCAGAGTCCTGAGGGAAACGTGCCAGCGCACAACTGCACCTGCCCCCGCAGTGCTGCGCCTGTGGCTGAAGGACTGTTCACTGGTGAGAGCACACCTGACCATCCTGGCTCGTTCAACAGCTCAGCATTTCTGTCCATGTCTTAAGAGTAGCACCAGTTTCCAAGAGACCAGCAGCACTTGTCCTCTGCTGCTTCTCAAAACAGCTGTCTGGCCTGCCTACACCCACTCTGTAACTTTCAAATTTGATTTATTCGTAGGTCTCTTGATGTGAATTTTGGGGCTGTGCTTCATGTTTCCCAGGTGAGGAAGAATTGTCATTGCAGCTGTCTCCACAAATAGCAGTGACTGTTGTACATAGCAGAGATACATGTCCACTGTGGGGGCTAAAGGGACTGCAATCCAAAGTCACCCTGGCACCCTGCACATACAGCCCCTTCACACTTTTGACTCTCCTGTAAGCAGGAGGCAGTGAGGACTTCCACCAGATGTTTTTGCTCTTTTGGCTACCATAATAGCCCAGCAAGATTCCTACGCATGAAATAATTTCTTAGGTTAGGATTCTGGCATTCCTGTTTTGTTTCTCTCCTTCCCCCTCCCAGATAGTTGCTCGGCAGATGATTGCACAGGGGGTGCCAGGGGCTATTGTGAATGTCTCCAGCCAAGCCTCACAGCGTGCGCTGAGGGATCATGCTGTTTACTGTAAGTATGTGCAGCTTCAGCAGTTTTGACCAGCTGGAGACCCACAGCCACCAAGCTGCCAGCTGCCAGTTCTGGGCAGCCAAGTGCCCCTGGGTGTTCTGGACCAGGGTGCTATGCACTTAAAATGCCTTCCGTTCTTCCCTTCCCTTATAGGTTCCACAAAAAGTGCTTTGGATATGCTGAGCAAGGTAATGGCAATGGAACTGGGACCCCACAAGGTAGGAGTCTGTGAGAGAAAGGAAAATGTGAAAGCTGAACCTGAGTATTTCCTCCCAGAGGAGCCTGCTTAGATTGTTTGTTGCTCCTGGTCCCAGATTAGGGTGAACACTGTGAATCCCACCGTGGTTATGACTGACATGGGAAGAATTAACTGGAGTGACCCTCAGAAATCTGCTGCCATGATTAATCGGATTCCCCTGGGAAAGTTTGCAGGTCAGTGATACAGGTCTGTTCCCAGGCTGGGCTCTCATGTTGTCTCCAAGCCTTCCCTCTCACTGATGTAACAGCCAGAGGTACCTTGCTGCTTTTTTGGGAAAAGTCACAGCTCTGATGAATGCTGTTTGGTTGAATTCCTGAAGTATTTGATGAGGACAGGGTGAGAATCAACCTTCCCTGCCCCTCTTCTATAGCCTCCTCATCTTGGGACAAGTGAAATGAACTTACTCTATTCATAAATCTGACTGGTGTTTGCTGTGAACTAGGCATCACTTGATCACAAGGACTTTTAAACGTCCAGCTCTCAGCTACACTGTCCTGGACACTGCATCAAGCACAGTTTGGAGGCAGAAACACTTCCCTGCTCTAATTACATTTAGAGGTCAAAGGCAGAGCTCTTTTGGTGCTTGTTTTTCTGGTACAATTTGAGGTATGCATCAAATGTTCTCTGTGTTTGCAGAGGTGGATGACGTGGTGAACAGCATTCTCTTCCTGCTGAGTGACAAGAGTGCTATGACAACTGGCAGCTCACTCATGGTTGATGGGGGCTTTCTTGTCTCCTAAGATGACGCCTGCATTTCACCCCTGGCCTTAACTTTCATACTGGTACTGCATAGATGTAAACTGGATAGAAAACAATGACACACAGACACAGTCTTGCTGGAGGGGGGGCAGGGCTGAAGCCTATATGAGAAATGAGGCAGAAAATGATCTCTGGAAGGCTACTATATAATAAAGTTCACATACACCATCATGGAGAATGTTTATTGCACCAAATAAGGTCTTATCTTGTCACTCTACATGTTGATTAGAAATTGGACCTCTCTTCCAACCCTGTTCCCCCCCCACAATCCTTCAGAAGCTCTCCCTGTTCCATCCAAATCCATAGAGCCTGTCTGCACTTTCAGTGGGAAGGGAAAGAAGTTATCAGACTCCTCACTGCTTCCTTTGCTGTCTTTAGTAGAAAAAAACAAAATAGAGGCAACAACCCCAGCCCTGCTCTGCAGAGACTGGATTTTGGGGGGAGGCCCTGCTAAAGACTGCTGGGGAGGGAGCAGCACTATGCTGTGCTACGATGTGCACACATTAAAAGGCAAATGCATTGATTGCACAGAGCTGTTTCACTCACAGAGTTTGGCTAGTACCCAATAAAGCACCTAATGTTTAGTTCTTCACCTTCTTGTTTACTTCAACCCCTTCCGTGGCTGGTTATGATTTTTTTAACAGTCTCAGGCATGTTCTGCAAGAGCACCAGTTTGTTAACTGTTAGCCGCAGCAGGGTGGGCAAGGAGACTCTACCACCCTCCCAGCTGCTCTTGTCTCTCAGCACCATTGAAATCAGCCCCCTCCCCACTCCCATCAGGATCTTCACCACCTGTTTCACCTGCAGGTTTAAAACAGGTGTTTCCAGGACAGGTTAGATGTTTCAGCCCTTTCAGCTTAGAGTTCAGGAGAGCCAAAACAGCCTGCTGCCCGAAGGAGCTACCTTGCCTTCCCCATTGTATCTCCCTTGGGGGCTGTACAGCCCCCAGCTGGTCTCCTGCCCCCACTGCCCCTTCACATCAACACTGACGTTAAATCAAAGAGACATTTAAAAAACACTGACTTCGTACATGATGAAGGGCCCTACACATCCCAGCCCCCTCCAGAAACACCCAGCTAATATGCAATCTGTCAGAGAACGACAACATGCTGAGCCAGCACCGAGGCCACAGCCCTCAAAACACGGTGCACTTTTTGCCAGGCTTCTTCACAGGCGGTGGGCAGAGCACAGCCCGGATGGCTTCATCAAATACTGTCTTCAAGCCCCGCTGTGTCAGGGCAGAGCACTCAAGGTACTTTACCGATCCTGGGGAAAGAGAGCTCCAGTTCAACCACTCTGGTTCTACCACCAAACTCCATCCCTCACCCTCTCACAAAGCTCAATGCCATGGAGATCTGCCAGCACATAAGACTCACCAATCTCCCGAGCCATGGCCAAACCTTGGGGGTAAGTGATGGGGGCCAGTTTCTTATCACGTAACCTTTCAATGGTGTCCTTATCATCCCTCAAGTCCAGCTTGGTGCCCACCAGGATAATAGGTGTATTTGGGCAATGGTGTCGAACCTCAGGGTACCACTGAAACAGAGAGGCATGGTAAGAAAACTAGCTACAGCAGTGACCACAACCATGAGGATGTGTTCCTATTATTGGGAATGAGGGAGCTGACATAGTGACAACACCTGAACAGGATACTGCTGCCTACAATTCTGAATATGTTCTGCAGAAAGAGACTAGTGCAGATGTAGTAATGACCACCCTGAGACAGAATCGTGACAGACAGTGCCAGCCAGCTCTGCACACAGAGATTCCCTTAACTGCATTTTGGTTTCTAGAACATCCCTTAAGAACAACATTCAAAAAGGCAATAACTTAGCCAAAGAAGTCATGAATGAAAAGCAGGCCTCGCTTTCATTCATGAAGGATTATGACCTTCCCTCACCAAGACACGTCTGCTTGAAATTTTGGGCTTGTAGGTGTGGTACTCGATGGGGCAGGGGACCTCACTGGTTCTTCCCTTTCATTTTTTCACCCAGGAGAATACTTTACCTTAGCTCTGACATTCTCAAAGGAGGCTGGACTCACAAGGGAGAAGCAGATCAAGAAAACATCCTGTGCAGAAACAAAGAGTGTCAGTTGTGAAGAAAGAAGCAGCTAAAGAGAACGGAGGGAGTGTGGTGAGGGATCCTGAGAGAGAACAATCTCCTCTCACAAGTAAGGACTGTGGTTTGAAGAAATTAAGGGTGCTAAACCAATTCAGAAAGGAAAGGAATGGACCTTGAGTGTATGACATCTTTTTTCACAATGCTGGGCTCTGCATGTTAAAAGCCTACAGCCACAACACATCTTTACGGTGCTAAGGGTTTCACCCTGACAGCGGGGCCATGTAGGAACTGCCACACGCAGGAAAATACTCCTAGTGCAGCACAACAATGAGCCGTCCTGCCAGGGGAGAATGGGAATATGGAACTGGCTCAGCTGCACAGCAGGCCCATGCCATTCCTTTCACCTGAGCCTCCCTGGGGCACCCATAACTGTTCAAAGATCATTACAAAGCAGGGACTAGAACAGGACAATCTCTTTGGGGAAAATCAGCCATGATGCTTCTTAACCAGAATTACAGGTGCAGCTGCAGCAACTTAGACTTTCCTCAAAGGAAAGAAGCATGCGTGTCCTTGGGAGCCTCCCTGTCTCCAAGAGGGAGCAGTTACAAGCCAGTCCAAGCCCAGCACTCACCGTCTGTGGATAGGAAAGAGGCCGCAGTCGGTCATAGTCCTCTTGCCCTGCTGTATCCCAGAGGCCCAGGTTCACTGGCTTTCCGTCTACCATCACATTGGCAGAATAGTTATCAAACCTGCCAAGAAGGAGTCCCCATTAGTGACAATTTTGTGGTGACCTTCACATCTCTATACGAAATCCAAGGGGGCAATGAAGCAGGAAAGGTTACTGCAGCACAGTTCCAGTGGGGACAGTCTGCCTTCCTCACATACACAGCATCATCACAGTCTGATTTGGGACAGCCACCTCCTCACCTACAAAACCAACTTTTACACAAACATGCATACAGATTGAAAAGCAACGGAAGCCCAAGGTCGTTACTCACACAGTGGGGATGTATTCTCCAGGAAAGGCATTTGTGGTGTAACTGATCAGCAAGCAGGTCTTCCCTACAGCTCTGCAGAGGATAAGAGTGAGGAGCATAAAGAAGGGTACAGCAGGGAGCACTGAGGCAGTAAAACTCACCCTTCCCCACACCGCATCCAGAACACAACCTTAGCTAAAAAGTTACTGTGTGAGAAAGCAAACCTGTAGCAGGCTGGAATTCCTGTCAGGGGCCAGGCATGAATTCTCAACATGCACCCTGCTCCTAAGCATTTACTGACACTGCTCTCTCCCATTCTTTTCCCCACCCATTCAACCTCAGCAAGACATCAGGCAAAATAGAGTTGTTCCAGGAACCAAGAGAAGGAATAAATAGGGGGGGTGTTCAGGGCTCAGCAGATCCATAACAGTCTAACAAAATGGGTAAACAGGTGAAAAAGTATGCAACAACACAGAACTCTACAAGGTCCTCAGATACAGGAGTTCAGTATCAATAAATACAAAGGGGAATAAATAAGTATCTATAAACAAAAATTATCTTTAAAGTTGACCATTGTCAGTTTGGAAAAAGATCAGTGTAGAAGCCTGGAATATGAGATCGGGGCTTTGCTGAAGACTGGTGGGACTAGCAAGGGCCAGGCCTGGCTGGCAAGAGCGTATGCACACAGACCTTAGCCAGCCCTGTAGATTTCCTAAGGAAAAGCTTTGTTGTAAGAACAGAGGAGTACCAGCAGTGTGAGCAACTTCTTTATCACTGAGAAAGTTGTGAATTGCAGACAACCTTTCAGAAAAACAGTTTGGCAATGCCAGTCCCAGGGAAAGCTAGCTGTAAGGTGCCTGAGTGAAGCTGAATAGCCAGCAGAGTTGCATATCCCCTACCCAATTCTGTAATCAGAGTGACATAAGGAAAGACTTCAAGAATAAGGGAGAGACTCTAGGGGAGAGGCACAGTCCCCTGGATGTACCAGGATAACAGAAAGCACAGAGAGAACCACTATTACAGCTTTTTTCCTGGATTAGGTCCCCTTGATCAGAGAACAGGGAGGTTGTGTAAGGAACCACTACACTGACAGTCCTGACTTGCTCCTGAACTGTCACCTTCCTCCCACCAAACAAGGAAGCTTAAAATTCACAAAAAAACAGGCATACCTATGATTATAGTGTTTTAGTATTTGATTTCGTTTAGCTTGCACTGTCGATATGGTCTTAAAGCAAAACACAAGACAGCAAACCTTCAGCTGAAGCCCATTTACAACATCCTGTGCTCCCAGTTGTTCCTCTCGCCTCCACAATACGGCTGTGCTGCTTTGGTAGTTGGCTTTCTCCTGCTCCCCTCTTTGGCCGCCCCAGACTGGAACCCAAAAGGCCTCACACAAATGTGTATTTGAGGAGGTGACACGCATGGGAAAGGCCAAAGACGAGTCCCTGCCTAAGAGCATTTCACATTTAGGTCTCAGCACTTCAGCTCTGTGCTTGCTGTTGTGATCAGAAAAGTAAACTAGAATTGTGAGGAAAAATATGCAGGATGAGCTAGGAAAGTTACAAAGCACCATAAACCTAGTGTATGCCTGCATCTTGCACACAGATGTGTTCTCAAAAAAAGGAATAAAGAAAAGAGCAAAAAGGGTGACAAGGGGAACACGATGAAATCAGAAACAGCAACACGTTTCACCTCGGAACAAACAACAAAAGGACACATGAGAGAAACCTGCAAACATATAGATTTTCGGGAGGACTCTGTGATGAATCAAACACGTACAATGAAAAATAGCGAAATACAGGCACATAAAACAACGAGGAGACAGACGTAAAACCCAAGAGAAGGCTGTGTTTGCTACCCAGGCAGCACGATGGGGATGGGCAGCGCCTGGGGACCGAGACTCAAGTTCATGAAGTGAGAAGAGCGCGGGGCAGGAGTGCGCGGGCCGCCGCAAGGCCCCGATCTGCGGCCGGGACACAACAGCGCCCAGGCCCGCGGCCTCCGCCGCTGCCGGCCCCGCCCGAGCCGAGCCGAGCCGAGCCGAGCCGGGCCGGGCCGGGCCGGGCCTCGCCGACCGGCGCGGGGCCTCCCTTCGGCCGAGAGGCTCTGCCGGGCCGCGGGCCGGGGCCGCCCGGGTCTCCCAGCCCTGCCTGCCTGCCTCCCTCCCTCCGCGCCGCCGGGCCCGGGCCCGCTTTGTGCGGGGCTCGGGGCGCGGCCGAGTCGGCCCCGCCCGCACTCACCCGTCGCCCACCACAACACACTTGATCGCCTGCATCTGCCCGCGATGGCGGCGCCGCGACTGCGCCGCAGTGCCCGCCCGCGGGGCGGGGCGG
>JAWWTY010000038.1:166357-218784 GCA_035222235.1 Margarornis squamiger
CGGGGCGGGGCCGCGCGGAGCCCGCCCCTTGCCGCGGCCCCGCCCCTTGCCGCGGCCCCGCCCCGGGAAGCGCGGCGCGGCTGCCGCGCGGGGCCGGCTCCCGCACCGGGGGCCACCGGCTCCAGGACGAAGCTTTGAAAGCTGTCACCGTGTAGGTCCACATTTCACTGTCACCCGCCAGAGCTGCAACAGGAAGACGGCTCATGGCCTCCCCCACCTCGAACCGAAGTGCCCACTGTAGTGGCCCTGTCTCAAAACAACAGGCTTTGCTTTTCCCGTACCGGGGGTCTGCAGTGCTGCCCAGCAGCTAGAGACGACACAGCTCTCACCAAAGACTCACTCTTTGTGACTGGGAAATGCCTTCGCAGCTTCTTTGCTTTTACCTTAGTCCAGAACCAAAACCTTAGCCCCACCTTATCCACCTCCAACAGCCTTTTAGCCCCAGGACAGGCTGGCAGGGTTTTCAGGTAATATAGTAGAAGGCCCCGCACCCTCCACATCAGCCAAACATCCAGCTCATCACTGCACAGTGCTACAGCAAAATGCAAAAGCTCTTTATTATTAAAAAAGCAGAGCAAACCCCAATATAAAAAAATTATAAACACAAACCAGTCCACACAGAAACTTTCATTTTTCAGTTGTCTCCTAAAATATGTACTGAAAGATCACTGTTCCTGCCCCTGACTCACTGAAGAAATTCACAGGAGGCTCTCAAGAACTCACAGGAGGCTCTCAATGCTGCTGGCTCCTGCTTTTTCTAATTCAGACCCTCGTAACCCTTCCCTTTCTCCAGGTCACACAAGAAATTGTGCTGTCAGGAGAGGATCCACCTTCTCCTCCTTTATGCTCTTAGGAGTAACTCCCCTCTGTCGAGCCCGAAGCATTGCTGCCCTCCAGGGAAAGGCCACAGCACTCAGCTCCAGGGGCCTGAGAAGCCATGAGGAGAGTTTTTCCATCTGTCATAGTGAAATTAAATCCTGTTGCATATTGGCCACATCTTCAGACAAGGGCTGCAGTTCTGAGTGAGGAAGCACAGACACTGACTCCCCAACCACCCACTAACCCTTTCCCTGCCAGTCAGTGCTGTAAAAGCTGAACCATGGACACAGCCAAGCAGTCCCACAAGGACATGGACAGCACTGCACCAGCCCCTCTACACAGCTGTTTCTATCTAGGATGAATGCAAATCTACTGCCCACCAATACAGCCAGAGCCACAGTGGGGAGGGTAAATGAGCCAGACGGGGCCCTGTCAGACTTTGTTTCCATCTGCACTGGATGAAAAAGCACAGGTGCCCAAGATCTGGTGTTTCCAGCAGTTTCAGGACCCAATGAACAAAGCAAATGGCTTCTGCCCCCAGGGAACTATGAACACTCCTTGTCACCTTTTATCAGGTTTCTCTGCCAACAGCCCTGGCATCCAAATGAATGCTGCAGAAGGACCCTACCAGAGAACATACAAACTCCCCCCAAGAGCAACAGGGTGTGCTGACAGGCTGGTGCTGTGTAAAAGGACACAGAAAATAGTTCAAACACTGTGGCAGCTCAGGGGAAGGGCTCCGTATCATGGACTCAGACCCATGAACCTGGATGGTTGCTTCCTCTTCCCCTTTATGTGGTCAGAAGGAAGATTTCTGATGAGCAAGAGCAATTTTGTGTGTTTGCAAGCCTTTGGGTCACCCCACTCTGATTAAACTGTCCCATTTAGGGACATTCCACTTACCAAGAAGGAGCTGTACCTGAGTTGCTCACCCTCTCCTGACAGCAGGTATTTGAATCCTTTAAGCCATGCTCTCATTTCCTAGAACCGTGGGTTCCCAGTGGGGGCCCCTGCACATATGCCATGATGGCATTTTGCAAGAAACTTGCTCGCTGGGCCTCCTCTTCCCTCACCCTGGAGATCTCAGCCTCTTTCATTCTCAGCTTCTCCAGCAGCAGAGAGATCTCACCCTCTTTGTCCAGCAGTGCTTCACGGTGATTACTTGACAGGGCTGTAAAAGAGCAGCATCAGTAAACAAAATTAAGGTGTCCCTAGAATAAATAGGAACAACATATTATAGGCACAGCCACAGGCAATAGAAGTGGGATGGTCAACAAGCGCATGAGACAAGACAAGAGGTTTTGCATAGACTGCATGTTACACTTCACTGTGCAGGAAGCCCAAACATTTTGCTTGCTGTGCAGTCTTGGTTACTTGGTCTCTATAAAATGAGGACAAGAATCCCCATAAATACACCAGGATGGAGACTACAACTCACAGGTGTATACACAAGCAGGAAGCACTGGTGTCACTACCTGTGAGCACAGCTCAGTTCCCGGCCCAATGCAGGGTAACTCAGCATTACCATTTGAGAAGCATTTTGAAAAGGATCCATCACCTTTCAGCTGTCTTTCCAGAGCTCCAATCTTCTCTCTCAGCCCATCCTGTGCTGTGCGTTCAGCTTCCAGGTGTCCAATCTGCTCCTGTAATTCCACTTTCACCTTATTCACTTCTGTCACTTTCTCCTCTTCCTTACTGTTCAGGTCCTGACACACAAAGACAAATTCACGAACAATCATAGAACCTTAGCAACTTGTTCTGCCCCTGTGGGGACCATCTCTACTGCAGTTCAAGTTACCTGCTGAAGTTCCTCCAGCCGCCTCTTGAGTCCATCAACATGCAGGCTCAACTGTTTGGCTCTGGCCTGGGCTTCAGCAACCATTTCTTTTTGCTTAAGGCAGCACTTCTGAGCTTCATCCCGTGACTCAGTCATCAGCTGCAGTTTCTCTTCTAGGTGTTCTAGTCGTTGCTGCTGTAAGACACAAAGGAAAATGGAAATATCAGTCCCACCCAATTCCTGTGAAGGGATTCTCCCCTTTTTGTTCCTAACACACTAAACCCTTGGTTGAATCAACTGGCACTGAAGAACAAGAACAGGACTCGGCTATAACAGACACAGCCCTGCTCCACTGCAGGAACAATCCCAAGCTGCTTCCTCTTGCCAGGGAGGACACTGATGGAGACTCTGGAACACCCAACTGACTCACTGAGAATGAGCCGGGTCCTGGGCAGAAGCACTGGTGCCACCACCAGTGTTCATAACCAAGGCTCTCCTTTCACTTCCTCCATAACCCAAATGGCTCCAAAGCACCATTCTGGGTGCTGGGTCCCACACAACAGCGTTTCTATGTCTCTAACTCAGTGAAGCATGTTCTTTTGTGATGTTACATATAAGTAAACATTCTAATAATTCTTGTTTGTTTTCCTAATACCTTGTTCTCTTTCACAGGATATTAACTTCATTGCCATTTTCACAAAGTCCAATTCTACAGTGACTATTTGCCCAGCAGTAGTAGCCACCTGAAGAAATTTTTCTGAGTCCAGAGAAACAGGAGCACCTCATGAAAGCTGCCATTAAACAGAAGGATCGACATCTGGCTATTGGCTTCAGAAGTTGGCAACTTAAATGAAATTTGCTTTGATAAAATCCACATCCACTTTTGTTACTACTGGAGACAATTCAAATTAGACTTTTAGGGGCTCCTTCTTCAGCAATCACACCATTTGCAGGCTAGTGAAAGCCAGAAAGAGGAATTACATTACAGTTCCCCAAGACTAAAACATAGGCTAGGCAGCCGAATCGCTTCCTTCGCACAAGGGCAGGGCTATAGACAGGTCTTGTCCTCACCTCCTCCAAGCGAGCCTGACTCCGGGCTTTTATTAATTCCTCCTCTGCTTGGCCTCGCTCAGCGAGCGCAGCTGCTTTGACTTGGCTCAGCTCCTGCCACACAAACATGGAAAATCATTCCAGACAGAGAAGCTGCATCACTGCAACACTGACCAGAAAACATTAGCAGCTTCCAGTTGCAGGTTGGACACAGATCTCCCTCTCACTCAGGGGCAGTGAAAGCAAACCAAGGTGACAAACCTTTTTCTCCTCCTCAAGATTACCATCACAATTCAATGAGAATTTCAGTTACAGGAGGGCAAGTAAAGGGTAAAGCTTTCCAAAACAAAGCAATAGGAGATGGCAGTGCTGAATGGAGCAGGGGAAACAGATATGGAGAAATATGCTACACTACTTGAGACCACATGGGAAACCCATGAAGTCAATTCTTGGCAAAACTCTCACCACGTTCAATGGAATCCTTATTTCTGTTCAATCTGAATGTACAAGTTTCATCTTGGAACTTTTTCCTTCCTTAGTCCAAAGTGGTAAAAATAATTTTAGCTGGTATTCTGCTGTTTTCTGTTCCTATCTACAGAACATGACAATCTTTACAGAGGTCAGCAATGGAAGACTCCGCAAAGCTCCCATAGCAACCTGCTCGTTGCACTGTTACATGAGTGTTTAAACATGCCTGGAGCATCCTCTCTCACCCCCTCCAGAGATATCCTGATGGTCTCCAGCCTCTGGATCCTGTCCTGCACGGAACGTTCACTGGCCTCAATGTGCTGTGCCATACGATCCACCTGCAAAACAGTAGAAACCATTTAAGCAAGTGCCAGAAAACCATTTCCATCTCCAGGTGTATCAGCAGAGCCATTTGTCAAAAGAGAGAAGCATCCTCTCACTGATCCACCTAAGAAAAACTCTTACCTCTCCCAGAGCTCCACTAGGAAACTGTAATACAGATAGAATCTGCCCTATAGAACCTGGGAACTTTTGGAGAGAGATCCCTCCCAGGCCACCACAAAAAATACAGAGTCCAAGTTCTCACTGTCAACTAGTACAAAACACCACAGATTCATTTTCCAGCTGTAATGTGGCTAAAATATTCCTGGTCTGCGTTTTTTTCTTACAAGATTTCAAAATCTTCAGAGAAATCTATTGGTGTAATTTTATTTTTGAGGGATTTCACACCTCAATAAACATTGCAAAGGGAATTGATCCCAGTCTCTTGTCCTGTTCACACTCAGTCACAACTCCCATGAAACCTAAAAGAGAAAGAACTGGCATGCTGAACCCCATTAGAGGGTTGTTGCATATAGCACGTATGTCTCGATTTCCTCCATTAAAGTATCCCTATTTCAGCAGTAGGACAAGACTGGTTATTCATAACTACCTCTGTGCATAGCAAGACACAAGGACCAAGCTCCCAGCCTCTTTTGGGGCATCATATATCACTCTGGCCCATACTCTTGCAAGCTATGAAATCTTACTAGCTGGTAGAATGTCTTGTGATCTCTTCTGGCAGGCTTTGCTTGAAGAATTGGCCCATTATTCCCACAGTAACTCTGAGTCCACGACCTTTTCAACCTTTTTAAAAGCCTCTGACAGCAAACAATGACCTCCAGTGGTGCCCATATGTCAGGACCAAAGAAAAACTAACCTTGGGATGCTGCAGAAACCCCTTCCTTACCTCTTTTACTCGAAGAGATTCCATGTCTTCAAGGCTTTGCTTAAACCTTCTCTTCTCCATTTCCAGACGTTCTGCAGATTAAAAGCAGGCATATCCCAATTCTGGCATCCCTGCCAAACAGACTGTATCCATATTTTATCACACTCTGCTGCCCTTTCTCTTTGGCTGCCCTGTGCCACTGACTCATGGACAGCGATCCCAACCATAGGTGCCTATGAGCAGTTTCTGCTCCTTCACTCACCCTCAGCCTGCACAGCCCGAAGCTTCAGCTCTGCGGTTGTGTTGGCCAAGTCTTGTTTTACCTGGAACAGCTGGTCCTGCTGAACTTTGCACTTTCTCTCTAACTCATCCACCTAAAAGAAAATTACCACCACAAAGGATTTTCTTTTCCTATTAGCAGAGAAAGTGTTAGCTGTATAAGACAATGAGCAGAGACACAATCAAGGATCAAAGCAGGGAACATATATATATATATGGAGAAGTTATATACGTCCAAGTCCCACTTCTCAGCCTTGGACTTAGTTTCCTACCTGGTTTCTCAGCAGCAGATTTTTCTCACTGGCAGCAGATAAATCATGCAAAAGTTTGCCTTCCCGATCAGCACTTTCCTGCAAACAGAATCAAAATTAAAAACCTGTACTCACCTTAGTTCTTGCACTATCAATCTATGCCAACCAACACCACACCCAGCTAAATCCAATCTACCCCATAAACACACGGCTCCTCTTCACACCCAGCACTCACCTATCTAATTTACACAAGAATTTTTGTCATGGTGGCAGCATGCTCCAAACATACACAAACCAGTTATGACCTGGAGCCCTGCTCTCAAACCTAACTAGGACTAATTCAGCTCACCTGTTTTTGTTGCTGGAGCTCCCTGAAGTGGCATTCAGCCACACTGGTTTGTTCCTGTTTCATGGTGTTCAGTAGCTCTCCCAAGTTGTGCACTTTCTGCTCAGACAGAGCCAGGGCAGCTTCAGTCATCTGCAGCCTATAAAAGAGAAACACTTTCTGGAGTATTTTCCAAGGCAGACACTGCAGAAAGCTCTCCACGCCACCTGGTAAAAGATGTTAGCATGTATCTGGCAGTGGATGAAGTCAAGCTAACTGAGGCAATTTTTTCCGGTAGGTAAAGGACACCACTGACCTCTGTACCCAGCAGCATCTGCAGTGACCTGGGACTTCTCGGGGCCTGGTGTTATGGTGCCCATTGCATTTTCCCTGTGTTATCTTTTGTGAGCCATTCTCCCAGCCCAGAGCCCTCCAGGATTTGCCCACTCTCACACAACAAAGGTGGTTTAAAATTAGGGATAGAATTTTAAATGTCAGTAGCAGGAGCAATTTGCTTATTCTGTCCATTAGAGACATGTCCACACTGAAGCATGGCATAATAAAACTCCCTTTTACCTGGCAAAATTGAACTAGCCAGGCTCAGGAGTGTTTGAAGTCTAGCCACTGTTACGTGCATAAGACTGCACAACCTAGCACTGCTTTTGGGCAGCTCCACCTAATTGTTCCTAGTCCAGACTCCTTCATATCTGCAGTGGTTCTCAGAGAACACTGCCAGGGGAAGCAGGTACAGCCTCCTGCCAGGCTGTAAACTACATAAGGAACAAGTCCTCATCCCATCTGCACAATCATTTTCCTTCCTTTTCACCCTCTGTAATTCACTTGCTCATACATCAATGCACTGTAATTTTACTTAAAAGCTGGCTAAGTATCTAGTGTGGCAAACTCAAAGACCTGATCTGACCGTAATTTCTGGATATGACTGCAGAATTAAGCAAATAAGTAAGCCAGCTACTCTACAAGATTATCCCCCTTCTTAGCAGCTCTGCTCAATACTATGTATACAGCATGGACAGTGAGAAGGGAAAGGTTTTCCTCTTCCATACTTGGCTTTCAGTGAATTCATAATGGAGTGCTGCTCATCCAATACTTCCTGCAGTTGGCCGACTCGTGCGGCAGACATTCTGCATTTGGGAGACAACAAAAAGAAAGAAAGTAAGAAAGAAAGAAAGAAAGGTGGGTTAATTTCCACCAGGAAATGGAGAGGACTCAATTCTGCCATCAAAGAGTAGAAAGTATTCAGAAATCTAACTCACCTCTCACTTTTGACTTTTTCTTCTTTCTGCTTGTCTACAGTGTCCATAAAATCCAAGAACTGTGAACAGGGAAAAATTCAGTGAGAAAATTCAGCTTATAGCATTTACATTTCTCATGTTTCTCTTTCCAGAAACAGCTGAAGACAGGTCAAGCCACTATTGGGAAGCAAACTGGAGGTTTGATGCGGTTATTAGCACATCTGAATGAGATTACCAGCTATAGAGACTCTGCACCCTGCAGTGCCAGAAGGAAAACAGACTCAGATCTCTAGGTTTACATCACTTGGAAAATATCAAACCAGCTGCAAAAGAAGAACTGAAAGCATGAATACGGGTGAAAAAACCCACCAAAACTCCTGCAGAATCCAGAGTGAATATGTTCAGCAGGGATGTGTCCATACCCATACTGTGCTTTGATTTTATTCCTAGGCAACCTAGCTCAGAGGAAGGACCTAACATTCTCAACCATGCTGTGTGCCTGCCCATAAAGAGGCACATGCAACTTCAGGTGCACAATAATATTGTCACTGAATGTTCTGTGGGGGTCTCAAGGGAAAGCAAAGGATTCCAGCTGCCATATTTGAACTGGCAACATGTAAGATTGCTGACCTGCTTGTTCTTCTCATCCTTCAGACTCAAAACCTCCTTGTTGAGGATGTACACTTGGTTCTGGGCCTCACTCAAGATAGTCTCACGGTCTTGGTTGTGATCCAAGGCTTGTTCTGGTGCAGAGAACAGGAGAGCATGCACAGGTGTCTAAAGCAACAGAACAGCAAAAACTGCTAGAAGAGACAGCAGTCAGGGTAACACCTGGCTATGAGAAGCAGCGGGACAGCTTCCCTTCTCAGGCTGGCTCCTGTAGAGACCACTCATCTCACACCACAAGGCAGGATGGGATTAAAAAGAGCAGTGTGTATGGGGCAATCAACACCCCGGTGACAGGAAAGCTGTTGAACTCTGCTGTAGGCAGGACAACAGCATACGATGTGCTGCGCAAGCCACATCAAAACTTGGCTGCTCTGAGACAAACTAGTCCCAAGTTCTCCCCCATTCACGTGGCACAGTAATCTCTAGCTCAATTCAAATTTTTTTTTGCTCTTCCAACTTGACCAGCTCTCACTAAAGGACAAGAGGAAGTGACATAAAGCACTGTAGAAACGCTGTTGAGAAAGGGAGGGAAGGAGGAATAGCTCTCTTTTCTGGAGCAGCAAGTGCCCTATATCCCTCAAGTGCTGAACTGGGAAAGGAGTTAGAAATTCGTTATTGTACAACACTTCGTACTTACCAATAGCTTTCAGGATGTCACCAGGAATGTTGTTCCCTGCTAGCTCTAGCCTCTTCAGGGTCTTGTTCCTGTGCAGACAGTTCAGCAAAGCTCGGCCACCCAGAAGCCCAATATTATTCCATCGCAAATCTACACAGAAAGCAAACTTTCACCATGGTAGTCACACATCTGCTGAAAAACACAAAACCCAAGAGAATCCATCCTCTTTATACATCTACAAGCATGGCTAACTCATCCCAGACGGTCTTTGCACAAACACAGGTGAATACTGTGTCCCCTTTCAAGATGAATGAGAGGAAGGGAAAGTGACAGACAAAGCAGGAATGGCAGATATATCTTTCCTAAAGTACAGAAAGCCACTACAGTTCAAAACCTACACAAGTCTGCCTCTTGTGAGCCTTCCTTCTACAGCCAAAAATCTCTGTATGAGAAAGAACTGGCAACAAAAGCCCTGTTCTTCTGAAGGAAATTCCAGCAAAATTCCATATAAGGACAAAGCAAGAGTGAAGTAAGTCTTGGAGTGTGTCATGAGGCATGCCGACAGCATACACAGATAGGAATGAACACAATCCCTCCTCCGCTAAGGACTCTTCTGCTCCAACTACACAATTCTCCACCTGCAGGTTTGGTTCCACAGATTCCAACTACAGTTCTCATGCTCCGAAGACCATGGGGTTGTGACCTTTCCCTGGACAAAGCCAGCAACACACTCCAGACCAACAGGAACTGGGAATGACACCAACCAGTTGGAGCAACCTGCAAGGAACCTGAAGATATATGTGTGTGTGTGTGCATGTGTATAAATGTACATGGGCAAAGAACTCTTACCCAGCTCCTGAAGACTGGCATTTTGTGTCAGTGCCACTGCCAGCTCTGCAGCCCCTTGGTGGTTAATCTGGTTATTGCGCAGATCCAGCCGCTGGAGAAAGTTGTTTGCTCCCAGTCCTTGGCAGAAAAAGGAGAAGCCTTCCTCCCACATGCCGAGGCTGTTCCATTCTAAGGTTAGGCTAGGGAAATCAGACAGGATTGGGGTTTGTGGAGTAAATTGACAGTTGTATGATACGTGGATCATGGCATCTGCTCAAACACCCAGTTCCATGAACAGGCTCAGTTTCAGAGAGCAGGATTCCTCCAAAAGGGCACCTCCTGTTCTCACTCCTTCGCCTCTCCCAACCCTCACAAGAAGTCACACCACTTGATGTTCCTCTTACCCCAACAAAAGACACCCTCAACCCTTTTCAACTGTTGTGCTCTATCTGGCAGGAACAACGCAAAGAGAGGTAGATACATTTTTTTACCTCCTGATCGATTTGTTCTGCCTAAGAAGTTTTCCCAAAGCCTCAGCTCCCACGGTTCGCAGGTTATTGCCCTGAAACAGAAGTCCCAGATGATCAGAAGGCTACACCTGACCCAGTCCACCTCACCAAACCAGCTGTAATGCCTATTTCAGTGGGACAAAGATGGCCCAATCACCATTTGTTTCACCCATCAGTCAGCTTTCCACAAAATTAAATACCCTGGACAAACAGGGGATCTATACACATCACTGGTCTTGTGAGGCACTATGACTGAGAGCTTGCAAAAATCTCAAGATAGCATAGGATCATCATAGGCCATGACAGGACAAAAAATGGTGATTCTAGATATGCAGAATTATTTCAATACACTTCATAAAAAAGGGTTCAGTTAGCACTAGCACAAATGAGAAAGAAAGGTGTGACAGTTCAAGACTGTACATTCAAGGGAATAGCTGTATGCCAGAGGAATACAGGCAGAAAGTCAATCTCAGTAGAGTGACCATCACATCTGAAGGCAGATGCTTAGTTCCAAGCCCAGGCTAGCTGAAAGGCATTGGCAAGCTGGCTAAACTCTACAGAAGCACAAGTCAAGCAGCTAGCAACTCACTGATCAATACAGAGACCCAAAAAAACCCCTACATATACCTCATCTGACCAAGCAGCAACGAATAAAATATATATAGCAATAGCTTCCTATCAGTACAGAGTAACTGAATAAAAATGGATAAAAATTACCTGCAAAGTAACTTTGGAATGTTGTGACATGGTGTTAAGGATGCAAGGAATGAGTCACTTGAGAACAAAAATCTTACAGAAGTATGCTTTTTTATTGAACCATCCTGCACTAGGATTGTCCAGTTCTAACTCTGATTAAGCCTGTGCTCCTTTTAACTTGTCCACCACTTTGTCCTAATTCTATTCTATTCAAACAGACTCACCTTCAGATCCAAAGATTTTACTGTGGTGTTGGAGCAAAGACCATGCAACAGAAGTTTTACACCTGAGCACGAAAAAGAAAAGCTGTTTTATTTCATCCGTGGAACACTTTGCCCGAGCCGGGAGCGTATTGTCCCGTCAAACAGGCAGCTCAGGAGACGTGGCTGCGAGAAACAAACGACTTGGTAAACGACCACTGCTGCTGGAAAGCGTAAACCTGAGCTTTCGGGGCAGGAGACTATACATTCTGACAGAGGGCAGAGCACCGCACGTCAGCCTGTGCACCTGCCAGAGGGGCCCTGAGACCCTGAGCCCGTCCGCGGCCAGGAGGGAACCGAGGGATGCTTGAGCACCCACACGGTCACAGACCAGGCATCTTCAGCGCCCTGAGACACGAGCGACCCGACCCCGCCGCCGGGCCCCGCTCTCCGCCGGCAAGAACGCCAGGCCGGGCGCCTCGGCCCGGCCCGGCCCGGCCTGAGGGACCGTCGGGGACCCCCCGGCCCAGGCCCCGCGCGCACCTTCCTCGCTCAGGCCGCAGTCGCCGATGGCCAGCGCGGCGAAAGGCGCGGGCCCTGCCAGCAGCCGGCCCAGCGCGCCACACGTCTGCAGCGACAGGCTCTGTGCCGTCAGGTCCAGGCGGGCCCGCGCCCCGCCGCACTCCCGCAGCCGCCGCAGCACGGCCTCCTGCGGGGCCGCGCCCGCCTCCGCGCACAGCCGCGCGTACTGCCGGCGGCACGGCTCCATGGCCCCGGAACCGCTCCGCGGCCGCGCGCGCTGCCCCCGGAACCGCTCCGCGGCCCCGCGCTGCGGGAGGCGGGGCCGGCGGCACACCGGGCATGGAGGAGCAGGGCGGCCGCGCCGGCAGCTTCAGGAAGGTGCGGCGGCCCCGGGCGGGGGGGGGGCTCGGTCCCGAGAGGGAGGACTCGGCCCCCGACTCAGCCCCGGGAGGGGGGGGCTCGACCCCGCTCATCCCGTTCTCTCTCCGCGCAGGACACCGTGGACCGGCTGCTCCGCCTCCATTTCCGGGACGGGAGGACCCGAGGTACCGGGGCAGCGGCGGGCGGGCGGGCTCGGGCGCGGCCGGCTGGGCCTCCGCCTCCCGCAAGCGCCTTGTCGTTGCAGTTAACGGCGACGCGCAGCTGCTGATGGCCGAGATGCTGAACGTCTTCGTGCGAGGTGAGCGCGCGGGCCCGCCCCGACAGCCCTGCGGGCCCGTCACCGCCCCCCCGCACGGCCGAGGGGCCCCGACTCCCCCGCAAGCACCCAGCCAGCCTTCGTCTCCTGCCGTGCTGCTGCTCCAGCTCGGCTGTCTCCGGCGCAGCCGAAGCCCTGAGAGCGCTTCCCGCACTGCTCCGGGCCGCTGGGCCACCTCCCTCCTCCCAGGAAAGCAGTCCGGTCCCCCGGCGGCACCCCCCAGGTGACGGCTCCCAGCCGGCTCTCACTGCCCTCCCCTTTCCCTTGCACTGCAGAAGCAGCAGCACGGGCAGCGCGGCAGGCCCAAGCAGAGGACCTGGAGAAGGTGGATATTGAGCATCTGGAGAAAGTGCTGCCGCAGCTGGTATGTAACTGTGGGCTTGAACTGCACAGGAGCAGGATGAGGATGTGAGCTGAAACAGCTTAATCCTCTTCCTCTGGGGAGATGTTTCAGGAACCTGGCCTATGTGCTGACTGGCTTGCTGCTTTCTCCTTACAGCTTCTGGATTTCTAGGGGCTTCCTGAAGCACATGCTGCCTAACCCTGACCTGACAGCAAACATCTGCCTCAGCCTCAAAACCCAGCTCTGGAAATAACAGTTTCAACTTCCTCTGCCATTTTACTTCTCTTTCCCCTCTCCTTTACCAAGCACAACACAGCCCATAGCAACGATGCAGTCAGATACTATTCTTGAAAAGCGGCTTGTTTTGTTCAGCTGAGTATGTAACTGGTTTCCATCTTGCTGCTTTACTCCTGTAGCAGGGGCCTGTGCTTCACAGCATGGTAAGATGCTGTTGCTTTCTCAGCTAATGTGGGAAACAGGTGCTGCTTCACAGAAATGCATGGAAAGACTTAATGGCTGGAAATACCATCCAGCCTTCAGGCTCTCATTGCCTCAGCAGGCAGCTGTGACAGCAACTCTAGGTCCAGCTCCAAGCCTGTCTAATGAATAGGTCATTAACAGGAGCTCAGTCACAGGCTCTTGCCAAGAGCAGGTAACTGATCTTTATTTTATAAATAAACAGTGTCTGTCCCTCACTACCTTCCAGTATTTCTCTAGGGCTGTGACATCAAAGAATGCTTGAAACCTTTTAAGTATTCGATATTCTCCTCAGAAGTTGCTTCCCCTCTGCTATAAATTTGTTCTCACAAACATCAGTAAGTTAAAAACTAGTCTCCCTCCCTTCGATGCAATTAATCATCAAAAGTCAAGTTGCTTCAAAGACTTGAAGAGTTTCCCCCTCGCCCACCCTCTTCTCTAAATCTTTGTAGGACGAAAGGAAAAAAGGACAAAATAACAAACAGCATGTGTGAGAATCCCACATCATGGGAGAGCCTGGCCCCTCTGGGAGTGTGGAGGGGGGCAGGGGGGTGCTATGAAATAAGAAACATTACACATGTGGGCAGGACCCAACTGGGTGTGTTGGGAAATGCAAGGCCGCTGCAGGAGCACAACCAACAGGCCATGGCTTGGAGCTCTGCAGGCTGTGGGATTAGCAGTAGTGAGCAGTCCTCTTCCCAGGGACAGCTGTGGCAGGCAGAAGCTCAGTAGGTCACTGTACTTTCAGCTAGGAGCTATCAAGAGTCATCCCCCAGGAGACCAGCCACTTGGAAACCTCATGAAAACTGCAGTTTAATGCACATTCTGATGACAGTATCAGCTTAAGCAATCCTGAGCAGCCCTCTGCCACCTGGCCAAGACAACTATTTGTGCAGCTGTACAATGCACCCTGTGAAGGAACTGACATCGTTCAGCCTTCAGCCCCATAACCATTGGTAAAAAAAAGGCAATAGCAAAAAAATGCAAGTAATGCTACCTTTGAATGCCCCAAACCCCCAGGGATGAGTTCAGCTATTATATGAGAAGTGATACTGAAACAAAACCAGCTCATCAGGTATCTTTGGGTATTGTTCTGCAGCAGGGCAGGAATCCTAATAGCAAGTACCTTAGTGAAGAGCCTGCAGTTTTAAATGCTGGGGCATCTTAGCCCCCTTAAAGAATTCACTCCAACTTTCTTGCTTTCTCCAGGTTTCATATCCTTATCTTTCCCTCCTCACTGACTTCTACTGACACAGGTCCCAAAGCTGCTGCCATAAAAAGGCATGAGTTCTCTTCTTGGACACACACAAGCATTGACTCAAGAGAATTGCTGATGTGGACATTAGTAGTAAAGCAGCATTTTAATAGCAACAGCTAAAACTAACTCTTCTTTGCATAGGGAAGAGGAATAAGACCTCTGGTCTAGCTGTTGAAGGTACCAGTTTTTCATTCTTGTGGTTATACTGGGTTTGATGTGTGGCTGAGTCACACAAAGGACAAGAATGGGCAGAACTGCCTGAGGGAACACACAGTCATCAATGTGAAGTCTAGTCCTCATTCCTGCACTTAACCCATGAAACTGCCCCAGGAATACTGGTATTGCTGCTGGTGTCCCTAAACTTCTGTTTTCCCATGTTCGGTACTTGTAGGGACAGTTACAGTGCTGGCTCTTTATGACAACTGGCAGAACAGCTAAGCGAATTGGCACTATATAATGTCTCCTCTGCTCTTCAGAAAATGAGGACAAGCAGATCTGAAGGCACACTGCAACTTTCTTCCAAACACACTGCTGCTGCTTATTCTAACCCTGGGAACCAAAAACACCAGCCTAAGTATTCCCCCACCTATTATTAGCAATGGCTTCTAGTTTCCCCCCAGTATATCCTGCATAAATTCAGCAAAGCAGCTCTAGCTACAGTCTGCCTCTGGCTTGTGTGTCATGAGTAAGCCTGACACAGCACCTGAATCAAGATGCAGACAGTCCTGTGGAGGGTAGGCTCAGTCCACACTTAATTCACTGGAGCAATAAACTTTAAACATTATTTTTATGTTCTTTTGGTTTGCTGTGGTATGTCTTTTATAGCCTGTCAAGCACCAGAAGGGCTTGCTTTCCACAGGGAGGATTTAGAGCAGCAGCTCTACATAGTGCTCTCACATTCCCCACTGCCAGTGGCCGCACACATTCCCTGTTTATGTTTGGGTGTCATATAAGAAATCAATCAACGTTTTTGCTAAAGCATTCTGCTCCCTCTGCTTTGAGTCTCCTTTTTCCTCTTCCACCTTTCTTTCATGCCTCCCCCTCCCTCCAAGTTTCTTCAAAGCATCTGGGAGCATTTGGAAATAATTAGACCTGAAGGGAAATGTTGGCCAGGCTGGAAGACAATGACAAGTGCCAGGAACCCTGGGTGCCCTTTCTCGCCACTTTGAAGTTCATTCAGATGGTACAAAGCTCCGTTTTGCTTTGTTGAAAAAAACTGGGAGGAAGGGAATGAAGCATGACAGGCCTATTGAAAAGGGAGCAGGTTCCTGTGAACTAACAGAGAGACCAAGTGCTGGGGCAAGAAACATTATCAAAGGGACCGACCAAAAAGGCTCCCACAGCCACTCTGCTTTATTACATCTACAAAGTGTGCAGATGTGCACGTAGTGCAGGGAGGAAACAAGGAAAATGGAAAACATGGTATTACCATACCATGGAACCCCAGCTCTCCATGGATCAGTGATCCAGCACCATGGCTGCTGTGGCACTATAGAGTTCATCTCCAGTGTAATGGCAATTCTAACCAACAACATTCATCCCCACACAATGTGTGCAGGAGGCAACAACCCAGACTGGGGCTTTCCCCCTACATGAACTGTGGTGTAGGTCACAGCCACCCTGCTCCAGGAACACTCTGACCACCAACCAACTGGCATGGGAAGAGACCCTTTAACTGGATGGTTTTTTCCTTGCTGTAATTACTGATGTTAATTATACACAGTGAAAACAAAGCTAGAGCTTAGGGCAGAAACAAGAGGCATTCCATGAACAGATACCTGTGTTCTTAGCAAGATTCTGGCAACTGAACACAATACAAGTGCAGCAGCCCAAAAGGTTCTCAGGAAAGACTGATCTGAACTGGTTTAAGTGACCTAAGTGCTTCCTCTTCATTCACTTGCCAGCCATCTATGTCCAGAGTTATCAGCATGACTAACCCCACACAGCAAGAAACAGAAGTCTTGTTCTAGGCATCACTTAACAACTGTAGTTAAAGCTGAATCAGATTGTATCTTGCTGCTAGAATCAAGTGACCTCTGAAGGTAGAACTGGGAAGACTGAATTTAAAAGTACGGACAGAAAGAAAGTTCTTCATAGAAAGTATATAGGAATTATGTCCCCCTTAATTCTCTGTGCTTATTATTTGCATGCAAGAAACCTAAATTTAACTTCTAACCTTGCTTCTGTAGTCACAAAGACCATGAACAGGCCTTTCACTCCTTCACCAGGTGCATCTGAAACAGCAATTCTCTTTTTACAACTAATGTTCCTACAGATTAGATTTCTTCAGGGCCACCAACAATTTCTTACACATTCTGAGTAAGTTCATCAAGACAGGGGCACAGCCGATTGCTCACTGATCCAGCAGCCCAGGATGCTTCACCTCTTTCCTCCTACAAAATAAACACAGGATCATTAAAATACTTAACATGTAGTCTGCACTGTCTCATTTCTCATCAACATGATTTGGTGGCTGAGGGTTCTGGACACTGCTGTGCTCAGGCAGCATTGGGGACCACATGGAAGCACTACGGGAGATGGAATGATAAATACAACTTTTGGAGCAGGAAACTTCATCCTTCATGTTATTAATATGCATGTTAGAGCATGTTATTAACCTTTCACACCACGGTAGGTGTGATATTTTGTAGTTTATCCAGATAATCTTTACTTAGGAAAGAAAACTTAAGTGCAATGCTTCAAACATACTGGAAACAGAAACAGTGAAGATCCTGTTCCCCACTGCATCAGTAACTCAGCACCAATCTACACCTGACAACAGCAGGGAAACACACCAAGCCACTGCTGGCAGCCTTCACACCTTATGCTCTGCTTGCTGGAGCTGGGGGCCTCACAGTGTCTTCCAGAAAGAAATACTAAAATTGTCATCCAGGAAGTTAACATTTGGCACTGGCACTATTAGCCAGGGAATTCAATATAAGTATTACTAGTTTTGTTGCCATTAAGGGGGCTGATTTAATGTCTCTTTTTTTCTTTTTCCCTTTTTTTTCTTCCCCCACCTCTTCTCTTCCTCTTGTCTTTGCCACTGCATCAAAAAGTGAATATTGCCAACTGTTTAATTCAGGCATCCTTCTTCTAATTACCTCATATTTTGTATAAATTTGCTATCTGTTCTGTGACTAAAAACAAGGTTGCAGTTTTCTGATCAGGATAAGCCAAGAAAAAATTAGTAATGGAAACCTGGTTGCAATCTTAATTATGGAAACCCATTACAGCTTTGCAGTGAAGATTTAAAACAGGAAGACCAGCTAAAAAGAATTCAAGAGAAAGAAAAGTACTAAAACAGAGTACAGCAGCAAAGGGAAAACAATGCCAGAGATTTAACAAATGACAAATATCCTGCCTATTAGTATTTGAACAACACCGGCAGAGTTAAGAGCTCAGTCCATCAGCCTCAGAGCACAGCTAAAAGAATGCTGCAAGCATTTGGATTAGGCATCAGACTCCCCAGTGTTCAGAGCCTGCACTCAGATACTTCTCCAGTGAAGGCTGAGGCTCAAGCCTTGTGACCAACAAGCAGTGAACTAAGTTCCTGCAAGCACAAGCTGACATCTGCAACAATACTGTCAACATCCAACACATTTGGCAGAGATGACCCTGCCTTTTGGGGCAATTCAGAATGAGCAGAGCTCTCCTCTGATTTCATTATACCTGGCAGCTTCAGCCATTTGGGGATTTTCCCAGGGGCCCTTCTCAACCCCTGTGGAGCTCCTCCCTGTGTGCTGGCTGCTTCCAGAGGCTCACTGGTCTTTTTGTCAGTTCCCGCTTCTGGTTCAGATAGGGATGGAGCCCCTGATGCTACAGATGATGAAGCAGAAGGAACTAATGATCTGGACAAATACCTGAGAAAGAAAACAAGCAAGTAGAATTAAGCTTCATTTTTCACAATAACCCCTGTACTACCAACACCACCACCTTTTTAAACTTTCTAAGTCAGATTGAAGAGGGTCTTCTTTTTTCACAATAGAAGCACTAGGATTTACTTGATTTAGTCACTGAAATCCTACTTTGCAAAGGACTCACAAAGCTATGAAGTTGAGTATGACAGTATGACTGTTTCTGGAGAGAAGGAAGTCCTTAGCATCTTCAAAGAACATTTCCTTGAAGGAAGATGAACTCATTTCATGCTTCCCATCCCTGAAATACCCAGGCATTTGCAACTCTGTTCAGTCCCAACATACCTGGCTACTAATAAATCAGCTGCAGAAGGGGAAACTGCAGAGCTCAGAAGGTCCGATTTCAGGTAACAAGCTGTTTAAAAATGAAACCAAATCATTTGTTTTGTAACATACACACATCAATCACCACAGTATCACATAGCTCTCAGCTCAGCTGTATACTACAGCAGATCTCCATGATCTTCCCCCAGATGACACAGGATACTTTTTAACTATGACAGCTTCTTTCACAATTCAGGGGTGCCCTATTTCATCATTCAAATCTCAAGATCTTGACATTTTCTTTCAGTGCTCACTGCATCTCAGAAACATTTCTGTGAAGCCAGAGTGTGCTTTGATCTCTGGCAGAAACAGGGATTCTAAGCATAAACCAGAGATGTCAAAGAACCAAAGATTCAGATTTGTTCTACCATCTCCAGCCAATCCACTACCACAGAAGCTCTGCAAAAGCATTTATTAGTAATTTGTCTAGTTAACATTTTGAACAACAGGATTTTTTTTTTTTTTACAGAGCCTTTCTTCTATCATTCTTGCTTCCACAGCAGACAATGTGTACTCCCCAGCCTAACAAATCCCATTAAAAAGGCATGTCTACAGTTGTGCTCAAGGTAACCAACCAAGCCAGTTGGAATGGTGACACTCACCAACACTGTCAAGGACTGCTGTACCTTTTGTCAGAAGAACTCTGACAGTAAGGAAGTAATTCTGGGTCTACTACAGGAGATACACAGTCAGCTGAAGGAGAGAGACAATGCACTCACCCCTGCACTCCTCAGATCCAAAATGAATGACAGCAGTTGGAAAGAGTTTAGCCTGCAGCAAAAGGGGAAAAGAAGGTATCAAGTGATTGTAGATGCTTTCACAATTCACTGTGAACATTAGAGGCAGATTAAACAGCTACAAATTCATGGATTTCAAGCCAAGGTCCATGAACCATCTATAATTCAGAAAAAGTTAACCTTGTGCAGAGCACAAGGCACGTGGAGTATGACATGAGGCAAAATTTTAAGATCTGTTCTACTACACAGAGGTGATGAGACCTGTACAGCAAGTGCTCACTGCGCCAGTACCCTGCCATTCCTTCTCCTCTGTCCCTGTATCTCCTGCCATTGTATTGCACCCACCTTCTCCACTGCTGAGAACACATATATGATGAAGATTCTTCTAAGACCTGAGCAGTTGATAGCAAGAGAAGAAAAATCCAGCTATGCCCTCTAAAAACTACTGTAGATCATTTTACTACATTTACACCCTGTCTATGGTTGAAATTTGCCTAGTTTCATCAGCTTTCCAGGATGCAATATTTCCTTTTATAAATCCAGCCTGAATTCCTAGTTTCTACTTGTCAGAATAATTGCCACATTCAAACACTTTTTCCATCCACTGGGCTTGGTTGCCATTTTTTTTCCTTTTACTTCACTGGAAGTTCCTGTAATTGGTGTCCATTTCCTCTTGTCCTTTCACTGGGCATGGCTGGGAAGTCTGGCCCATCTCCCTTACTGTTCCCCATCTCTTTCATTGCACACATTGACAAACACCTCCCCAGAGATTTTTACAGAGAAACTGTAAAACTGGACTCACAGTCCCCCGGTTCAACTTAGGAATCACAAACACACCTGTAGGTAAAGGAGTGACCTACCTATGGAGATTGCTCTGCCATCTCCAGTGATCACAGTGTCACAGACCTTCAAAAAACCCAATGCTGTAACTAAGTGATACATTACAAAGCACCACCCCACCATGTCTGGATGGGGTTTCCAAGTGTTCCCAAGGGAAACACAGAGCAAGAGTCAAAATTATTGAACTTCACACTAAAAACAGACACTGCTGCAAGCACAGGACTGGATTTTTTAAAGGGTTTGAAGGTGATATGCAGAAGATTAATACTATATGGTATAATTAGCTGTACCAGTAAGGATTCTGAAAGAAAAATATCGTATTTATTATCTGCATTACATGTCAGTATAATACCACATAAAGAAAAACTCGCTGAAACAATTCTGTTAAGCTTTTAGGAAGCCTTGTACTAAGAGACAGGTAAAGAAAACAAATCATAGTGTAAACCAGAAAAAAGCAACCCACTGCCTCACTTGGTATCACTCATGTGTACTTGGGAACTGCGCAGGGCAGACTGCCTGCTCTGAAGGTTTCTTGAGCCTCTGTTGCCACCATCAGCCCAGTCTGGATACTAGAATGACAGTCCTTGGACCTGATCCAGAAGAGCAATTACCAGAACTCAGGGGAACCCTGATCTTCACAGACTGCTGCCTAATACAGAGGCTAATAAAACTGTATTAACTGAAGGTAAAATGAAACAGCTTCACGTATTTTCCTGCCTACAGGTTTCAGATGAGCATGTGGTATTACACATTTTTTTGACGTTTTTCCAAAAGGCTGTGGGAAACTGTCTCACACAGAATGGCCGACATCACACTAGACTGAAGCAGGAGACCTTCGTTAGCCTACTCCAAGTCTCAGCTCCTGCTAAAGCATCCAGGCAATTTCACACCCTTGAACTGACATTTTAGCAAAAATAACTATTTATTAGGTCTTTTAACATTTCATTCCTCAATCAACAGGGCCTAAGGTTGCCTGCTCCAGTCACAAAAACAGCTCTCCATAAACTTTTTTTAATTAAAAAGTACCAGACATGGTTTAGAAACCCCAGAGAAAACTCTCACAAGAGCTTTGATGTTTCCGCTGCATTCGTCTGTTTAGGAAGTGGGTGCCTTAAAAAGGGCCCCCCCAACACACATACACTCAAGCCCTTTTACACACAACATCCTTTTCATGCCAGCTGCAAGTTGGAAAATGAGGTTTTTGTAGTGTGTTAGTGTTGGAATTTTTTAATAACCTCCCCTCTCTTTTTTTTCACCTCCCAACCAATTATCTTGGTAAATAATTAACATTCTGAAGAAGATAAGTAAGCACAGCATCTCGGAGCTCAAAGCCTTTTAGTTCAAAGTCCTGCCCTTTTCTCTTCGTTTCCCTGCTGCTGCCACTGAAACTTCCTTGTCAATCAAGCTCTGGGCACACACATCAAAGCCTCATGTGGGAATGGCCCCAAGGGGTCAGAGAAAATTCATGGCAGGGCCTGTGTGAGGCACAAAGAGAGAAAGAGAGTGAGAAACACAGACCAAGAGCTAGACACACACTCAACCAACAAACACATAGACAGACTTTGCCCCAATATAAACTTCTACCCTATTTACTCACAAGTTGTCAAACAACCATAGTTCCCAGTCTCAGGATCCACGTCCACAACCATTTCCCACTGCTGGCAAAACATCAGTCCAAATGTCTTAGTTCAAAATCTTAATTGGAAAAAACTTAGAGGAGCTAGACAGCAGCCCACAGAATGCAACCTCTTTCCCATGGTTCCTTTCCCTGTATCCCTATCCCTTCCTAGGGGTCAGCCAACAGAGAGACCCCTCTTGCCAAACTTCCACCCAGTAAGTTATTTTTCTTCAATTCAAACGGACTATTGGCTCATGCACAGAACCTTTGGTTCAGCTTCCTTTGTGCAGAATTATCAGGTAGCACCCTAACCCCAGCACTCCCTGAGGGCTCAGTACAGAAGGCAGACACCTACACCTCACTTCTCACCCTAGGAATTCTCTAACCAGTCATGCGCAGAACATAATGCTATCTCAGAGTTTTCTATAACACAGAAGTACTTAAATCAGCAGCAATTTTACATTTTAAAAAAAGGCAGGCCAGTGGAATGATCCCACTGTCTAAGGGCTGTCTTGGCACAAACATGAGAAGGCTTTAGTAGATGCCATCCAGGAAAACATGCAAGCCCAAAGTCAAAGCCTTTAACATTTTCTAACACAGCTGAGAATGTAAGGATCACACACTGGACAGACCATCACCTGAAAACTGTACTGTCAAGTCAGCTGTTTGCAGATGTTTGCAGTTGTTCTAATGCACCTGCCAGTGTTTCTAAAAGAACAACTCAGTGGTTCTTAACGTCACTGCATAGGATTCTTATATCGGTGAATCAGAACAGATTTTGAAAACTCTTAGAATCACACTGAGCCTGTCAGATTGACCAAAAGAATCAAAGGCTGTTCAAAACAATTAAGTCAAGAAGCTCTATTCAGTTATATGTGGAGAATTACCACAACAAAAACTGAGCCAACAGCAAGTTACTACACTCAAACACCCAGCATTTCTTTTCATTGCTGCTTTGATTTCCAGCCAAAGAAACAATGCCATTCTGACTGGCGAAATAGATGCTATTATCTATTGAATTATAATGTTCAAATCACACTGTGCAAGGCACATTTACAGGATACAGTCAGATCTATTGCACCAACACCTAGAAAGCCAACTGAAAATGGTGCCCCATTATGCAGTTGTACAGATGCAATGTACAGCAACGTGCAATATAAATAAAAATGCTTTGTGCTTTTAGGTTTCAGTTTTTGGGCCTTTTTTTTTTCCTTTTTGTACCAATAAAAAACAGAGACCTAAAGAGATTAAGTAACTTATTCAAAGTCACACAGGATGGCAGCAGCTGAAATAAGAACTAAGTATGCGAGTCTCTAGAGTTCCATCCAAAGCCATAATCACAGGACTGCTGTCTTCTGAAGGGATTAGAAAGTCACTGGGGCAAGAAGAGATGGAAGTCAATGTCCTGCCTATTGCTCTCCCACTTAAGAAGTACCATTCCAAATGCCCAACTCCACAGATTTTAAAAATATCTAACACAGCTTCATCCATTTGCTTAGTTACTGTTGCGAAAGTTTAAATGAATGCTTTCCATTTCAGAGATCTGAAGAGCAGCCTGTTACTCAAAAAGCCACATTTAGTCTGAAACTATGCAGCTGAGTAACTCCAGTTTTACTCAAGAGAGGCGGTGAACAGTTACTCGGACACTGCGGTTGTGAGCGTGGTTTGTGACAGCACAGCATCCTGGCACAATGGGGCTGCTGCATCTTGCATTCCATGATAAAAATATCCACGCTAGAACAACATTCCTGGGTGAATCCAGCTGTGATACAGCACAGAAATATTTCTGCTTTGTTTTACTGGATGTTTTAGAAACTTCTTCTTTAGAACACAAAAAATATTTCAGGCAGAATCCTCCCCAAATAACACCTCGATACTTCCTCCTTGACAGACACACATACACATGCAAAAAAAATCCTAGAACAAAGCATTACAGATGATGTACATTATTCCCAGGCAGTTGTTCTGTTCCCTGACAGAGCAATGCTGTCAGACCAGGCAGGGGCTGCTGTCAAAGGGAACTCACAGCTGCCAGAAGGAGCAGCATTCTTTCCGTTACATGATCTGAGAGGATCAGAGTGCCACAGGTCTGCTGTCGGTTTGATGTTAGAAGATGAATAAGAAAATAAGCACTTCAAAGGAACACTCGCGTGGAAGGAGAAACCCAAGCTACCAACATGAAATACTGCATAGTACACACACCCCAAACACATAAACTAGCTCTTGGAAAATTCAACTGGAAAGCCAGCAGATCAAAAGTTTCTCCAGCAAGACTGCACAGCATCGCTGAAACAGAAATAAACACCACAGCTATGGTGAAAGGGGCAGACCAACTGGTTCATGTTTATAACCTGAGAACAAAGCTGCCTAATGTGGACCGCAACTGCCAAAGGAGATGGATATTCTGTGGACAACACAGAAGAGGGTCTGATCCACCTAGGACGGGGTAAGGAAAAGGTACGATTCGAAAACACTGTTTTGAGAAGGCTACTTAAGAAGAAATCCAGGTGTAAAGAGCATTCATTGAGCCCCTGAGCTGAGATCAGAAAGATGTAGCCTCTGAACCTGACAGCAGCAGTGAACATTTTGAGTAGGATTTTCATTCCAAATTCAGTTTTCAAAGGACACTCTCACTGGGACCAAAGCACCCAGCCATACTTGAAGCCAGCATCGTCAGGCAAGCAAGGACAGACTCTGAGATCATGGGTAACGTACCTCACCACAAACAGGAGGTGAGATTGCTAGCAAATGCAGTCAGATGAATAAATCCTGAACGGAGAAGTAAGGAGCTAAGACTTTTAGGTGAATGCCATCCTTTGTGCTGGATGAATTTCAGTATTAATTGCAATTTTCTTTGCTAGTGAGTGCAATAACCACAAGGCCTACCACTGGAAATGTCCCCGATGGACTAACTCTGAGTAATTTTTTTTCTGAAATTGCATTCAGACTCTTGCCAAAAGAGAAGGCTTCACACTGACCATAGCTGGCTTCACTGAAGAGGCATGGCAGACATACTGCCCAAAGCATTAACAAATACGATATGGAAACAGAACCAAATGCAAAGAAAGGAACAAACAGCTTGTCTGGATTTCTGTCTCACGTTACGCACCAGAGGAAACACTCAGTGCACTCTAAGATCTGATTAGAAATCCTAAATATTTATGTGGAAGCCTGCGGATTCCTTTAGCTCCTCTGAAGACAGAGGATGGCATTCTGCCGTTTCTGCTGTCTCGACTTTTCCAGTGGCTGGTACTCCTACTTTCTGCTAACTCTTTCCTAGTATTAACTCAGCAATCAATGATTTTTTTTCCACTAACGCACCCCAGATGTGCACTACACAAGTGCCTGTTTCTGGAAGGAGAAAGAAGTTAAGAAGCAACTTTGAAAAGCTCAAACAGCCTACAAAAACACAAACAAGCCAGTAGAGCTATAAGGAATGCAAAGCCAAGTGCTACAACAGGGAAGTCTGTGGTTGATCAGCTCTGGAGAGTCAGAACATTATAAAACACTTCAAGGGACATAAGAAGGCAGCCAGCAAAAACAGCAACAACAAAAAAATCAAAGCAATGCCTTGAAGTCTTTATGGGTTCCAAAAACTCCACGTTGCTGCCAATCTGTGTGTTCACTATACTGTAAATACACACAGATTTTGGGAGAATTCACTGCAGACAGTTCTTTCAATCCAAGTATTTTGGCAAACACGTCGACAACATTCGTCTTTTTTCTTGGTTTTGCTTGCAGAATAAAGGTTCTCCCTTCACTGTAAGTGATCAAATTTAATGAATGTGGGTGCCAATCTTAACTTGAATGGAGTGAGAGGGTGGAGAGAGCAGAAGTATTGATAATATGGTACTTCACCATCTGCAGTCACTCCTGTTATTGGCTTCAGCACAAATTTCAGTAATTTATAAATATTTGAATGCTCACATTACTGCCTCAGACATCATCCACTCTTCCTTATAGACAGCATCAAGATAGTCTGTAGAGTAGTGCTAACTTAGGACCCGGGATAACGTGAAAATTAAATGCTGAAAAAAAATTCAGAATGGCTAGATACACAATGGTAGTACCTGTTTTGGAAAAATCAAGAGTCAGGTTATGTGCAGGCATCTCTGCAAAGGAACCACATCAGGTGCCAAGTGTCCCAGGAGGTGACTGCTAACATGACTGACACAGCACTTGGGGCAAAAGTGGCAAATTTTGGCAGTTACATGATACAACTCGACAACCTTAAAGGGATGTACTATTGATAAAGGCGAACTTCCCCCTGAACCTCTCACACATCCTCCAAAAGCAACAAGATAGATCAAAAAATTTGAGCAATTAGCCGTTCCATGACTCTACCCATGGCTCCCTTTTCCCTGTGATGTCTGGAAGAACTGCACACTCCACAGCACTTCATTCACATTCACACCCTATACACCACACCACTGTTATTCCAGAACAAGATTTCTCACTACAGGGGTGCTGGGTACTGTCAGATCAACTTAGAGGAAAAGCTCCTCTTCTCCCAGCCCCAAAGGCACATATTTTACAAAGTACCTTAACCATCTGCCTCCTATCTCTATAGAGCAGCTTTCTGTTTTCATCTCCCTCCTTCCAGATCAGCGAACAGAAGGGGAGCTCTGACTGCAGTACAAAACGTTTCCCTTCCACCAATCATGCGATGCCTGAAAGGGGAAAGGTCTCCACACAACCCCTCTGCAAAGAGACCAACCCCACCCAGGGCAAGGCCAGGCCTCAGAGGCTCCTCTGCAGACCCCAGGCCCATAGGGACCCTGGCCCACACAAACTTCTTCCCACACCAAAGACTTCTCAGCTTGGAAAGTCGTAACATCGGGTGAGAAGCAGCGAGCAGGTCCCATGCCCAGAGCTGCCCCTTCGGCTCCAGCACCACAAACATCCCCTCTCTCACTCCCAGTCTGGACCAGAGTCATTTTTGCTGAGAGACCTGAGGCTCAGGCAGTGCAGCCTGACTGGGAACAGCCACTGCTAAACAGGGCATCCAACAGGGACATAGGGGACAGGGACACAATCGACAGAGCCATTTCCACACTCATTTCTGCCCAGAGAAGAAAGGCCCTTCAGCCCCTGCCAGGCACCTGGATGCCTGCGGAAGGCAAAAACCTACATGAGCAGGAGACATTATGGCACAGGGTCTGCACTGACATGGTGAAAGTTAAAGAGAAAAAGGGATTTACACTGGCACCAGGAGCAAAGTTTCACCCAGAATCAGCCTGCCCAAACTGGGATAAGTCACCATCCTCGCAGGTCAGAGCTGTGTGGTCTTTGAAAGCAGTTTGGGTAACCAGAATGGCATGACAAGTTCTCAGCAGGAATTGTTTTTTTCCTGTTTGATGCTTCATCCAAGTAAAATGTTTATAAACACACAGAATTATTCTTGCCACAACAGACCATGACCTGAAGCGGCTGAAGCATCCCAAGCAAGGGACACAGGCTACATGTCCACTGGCATTAAACACAGCTATTCCAAGGACAGAAGAACCATAGGCAGAGCAGAAGTCCATTCAATCCAGACACTATCCTAACAGTGAACAATAATCAGATGCACAGAGTATCCTTTGTTGTACGCAACACTTTCCCCTAATAATATTAGTTTGCAATGATTTTCAGTTCAGAAGCTTCCTGAGATGGTTTCTATATATTAAGACACTCTCACTAGATATCGTCTTTGAACTTGTCCAAATTTCTCTCAAACCACTATAGACTTTTTAGTGTAGAGTGCCCTGTGACAAGGAATTCTGTGCTTCAGTTTTCTGACGTGCACAACCGCCTTCTTCCATCTACTCCAACTCCTGCTTGCCTCTCTTGATGCCACTCACTCATACTCAAGAGCAAGAACTCAATCCATTCCAGCTTCTCCTTGGTATGTTACTGCTTTTTCAGTCACATCTTTTGCGGACTGACCAGTTCTAGCCTTCTCAGTCTTTCTTCGGACAGGAGACATCATAGACCTCTTATGATCCTTATCCCCCCTCTTCTGGAGTTTCACCACTTACCTTTCAAGATGTGAGACCAGATCTGCACATGTTATTCATGCAAACCCTGTGTCTATACACAGTGATGTTCTCTATTTTGCTCTGAATACTTTGCTTTTGGGAAGGAGACTTTGGGTTTGACTACTATTCAGTAATGATCTGATGATTTTATCACCTTAAGACTTAGCTTCACAGCAGTAATGATCAATGCAAGAGCTAACTGAGCCACACATGAAGCTCTAATTGTTCTCCCTGTACATGAATCACATTTACCTATGCTGAGCCAGCTGGGTAAGCCAAAAATGCCAAGTCATGCAGCTGCTAACTAATGTGATAATAATCTCTTCATAATGTAATGTTACAATTCCTAAAAAATATTCTAAGCATGAGATTTTACTTGCTTTCCACATTTTGCAAGTAATTGTAATGATTTTGTGTAGTTAAGATTGTGCTTAAAAACTCCATTTTTATTTCAATTACATACAAGTTCCATAACCACTTCCTAATTACTTTAATTGGACTATGCTGTGATCATATGTGGCATGAATAAAAACATATCTTAAATCAACTTTGGATTTGACACCCTTTATCTTAGTTGGACATTATTCTTCTTTTGTGTTGAGAGAGAGGATATGAGAAATGAGAAAAAAATCCTTCCTTAGAACAGGCAATTTGCAAAGAATTTTCAGCTTTCAAGCATAGCATCTCTAACAGTCTCAGTTCTGTACCAGTGTCAAGGCTTTGCACTTTTGCCATGTTCCACAGTAAGCACTGTAGTCCAAGGAAAGCTGTTACAGCCTGAAGATGTTTGACACTAAAATGGATCAGGTTCTTCACCAAAATGTGATTTCTAATGAAGTCTCTAAGACTGGGCTGTAAGGCAGCTCCAAATCTTTACAGAACACTAATTTAACACATTTTTATGTTTCAGGGAGCTGCCACAAGGAATGAATTCCATAGTAAGTGTCACAACTAAGAAACTGGGAAATTGCCACATATATAACAAGCATGGTAATGGTGCCAGGTACAGAACAAAGGCTTTAACACAGCAAATTAAATAAAATTCCTGCCATAAGGTTTCTTATTTCAAAGAGAAGAAGGTGTAATTATTCCTGTGGTGTTTCACTGCACAAGTCATGTTTCAGAAGACATCCAGAGAAACATGAGATGTGCACCGAGAAAGAGAAATAAAGAACAGTTCTGCAGGGTGGAGGAGGCAGGCAAGGGGTAAATAGAGGTAAGCAGAGGATTTCAAACTGTTTAGAAGACAGACCAAAGCTAACAAGGGACACCATAGCCAGCATCAGAGGCTGGATGAACAGGAGGCAGATACAGACCTGAACATTCAATCATCTAAAAGCAGCTGCACGTGTATCTCTTCCACATGGCCTGGTCAGGAAGTTGTGGAACTTGGAAAGCTCCACTGCAAACAACTTCAGACGCATGCTAATCCCTACCTAATTCACCATGCTGCCTGAAAAGTCCCTTTCTCTATCCCTCTCCCCACTCCAGCCCTTCTGCTCCCTCAGGGGCATCAAGCAGGAATTCTCACTGCAACTGCATGAGCCTTCACTCTGCAGGATCTCTGGTGCATCAGTCTGGAAAAGTCCATGAAATTTTGAATGACAGAACATTTTAAACAGGGTAAGCCTTGGGCAAAGTCACTGGTAAAATCCCTTGATCACTCTCTTAACACGCGTGATTTACACAGGTAGGAGTCTCTAGCCAGAGACTTCAAGACCAATTTATCTGACACTTGTAAAAAATCTTCAGGAATCCAAATTTGAAAACCTGTATTTCAGCCCTTGAGAAAAATTCCACAGAGAGACTGTAAATTTCCTCAATGTATACACTGGCTTAAAATAAATTCTCACACAGTGATTTTTAAAAGGTCAGATTTTTGTCTAATATGGCCTCTAGCTCCTGCTGTAGAAATTGAAAACAGTTCCCTTTCCACATCTAATCTCATATCTCTTACTATCATGCCCAGCTACAGATAGAGCAAACTCAGCTCAGCTCTTGCAATGGTGATTCCAGGTTAAATACACCTCTGACTCCATGTGGCACATAGTGTGTGTACAAAACAATGTGATCCCCCCCCCACCCCAGTCCCAATGTGCCCATGCCTATCGCTGCACAAGGTGGACCTCTTCTGGTGAAGAGTTTGTGCTCCAAAACACCTGGTTCCGTTAGCCTTGGCTGAGCAGATGCCTACAGGGATCACAGCATTATACAGCTTCTTTTGAAAGTAACTGAAGCCTGAGGCAAGGTTAAGGGGAGCACAAACCAGAGAGAATCACAGAGCACATGTGCGAGTCCTTACCTCAAACAATGTCAGACTTTCATCGTTCAAGATGATTCTGGGAGGTGCAACAACTGAAGTTAAAAGACAAGTTACAAACCAGGACCACCCAGCAACCAGAACAGCAAATACAGCAGGTATGGGAAGGATCCCTGCTCTCTGAAGGGGTGACACATTCATATGCCCACAGAGGTTGTTTCTTAGGCAGAAGCATAACATAGCTAAGGGAGAAGGTTACACCTTCTTTGCACTGTGAGACTGTATTTAAGGAAGACATTCCTCCCCCAGTCATATCTCAGGATCCCATACGTACCACACCTAGGAACAGGCTTTGTAAAGTATGGCCAAATATTACCAACAGCACTCACACAAGTAAAACGGCAACTCTGCATCGGCAAGGTGGCTTCTAACAAAGTCTCTCAAAATACCAACTGTGGAAAAAGGAGAGAGAGGTTTGCTGAATTACATTTGGTTTCTCAAATGCTGGGCAAAAAAAGGCTAAACTGTAACAGCAGAACTGCCCTCTGTAATGTATGGACATTGCCTTTTCTTCCAAATTACACTGTTGTTATTATAAATTTCTTGTAGAAAAAACAAGCAAGCAAACCAAACCACTTGGACATGCTGGTCCCTTATCAAAACCTAGGAAACCCAAGAGCAGCTACAGAGAGCAGCCAGGTGAGACTCTAGTAACTACTTATTAGTTTATGTTCCATAGAAAATTATCAAAAATCTTGTGCAGGTAACTGTGGCTGTCAGCTGAAAAGATCTCCAGTAACAACAGTAAGAGCTACCTGGTGCATGGCCTGATTGTCTTTTGTGAACTGACAGAGCCAGAAAGGTTCATCCCCTCTTAGTACAGTAGGTAAAACCTCTTTTTCTTCCTCCTGCCTTTTGGGGCTTGTTTCAGATTGGGGAAGTGGTTGTTTTTCCCCCAAAACATTAACACAGAGGAAGTGTCCAAACACATCCCAGTAACACATCATTTGGACACAAGCAAAGTGGATAGGAAGTGGGACAGCTTCCTAAACACAAATATTTTGCCATCAAGCAGCCTGATAGTCTCCATCAAGTAGCCTTTAGCTAAGTTAATTAGCCCAGACGCTCTCCTTAGTCCATTTAGGACAGCGTAACTACCTACTGCTGCTCCCAGACAGCAGAAAGACCTGTCCAGAGCACACTCTCCTGTCATGGTGAGAGCCATGAGCTGCACCTGTACGGGCTGAGGGGACGATTGGTCTTACCAGTTTCACTGGGATGGAAGAACCCCTGCAGAACATGGCGGTCTGGAAAATGAACTCTCAGCACCACCTAAACCAGAGGCAAAGCACATAAGGTCAATGGTTTATCGCTGCCCTGTAACACCTGTCCTTGGCTTAGAATCTGCAAATTGGTGGTTTGGTTTTGGGTTTTTTAATGGCTAACAGTGCTGTACAGCTCCTCAGGGAACAGGGGCTTTTTGGCTTTCAAAGCGGGCAAGAGAGTTCATCTATCAAAGCACTGTGATGTACAATGCAGCAGCACTCACTCAGAGAGTAGGAGTTCCCTGTACTAAACCACGCACAAACAACACTGACAGTCTGTCCTGGACAGCTACAGTGTACCAGCACCCTAAAGTGTCCACAGCAGCAGGAATCCTCCTGCCATACCTCTGAAGTAACTCAGACCATTCTATTTCCAGCATTGGTCAGAAAGCACTTAACTTGCGAACTGCATTAGGATCGTTTTTACAGAGTAAAATAAATCCAACTCATAACATCAAATCATTTAACTTTCAATGAGATACTAACAAAATGTCTACAGAGGAGAGGCAGGTAGAAAAGCTCATGCAGATTGATGTGTGCACAACAGAAAGGTTTTGAAACATCTGGAACAGAAGAAAAGGAGCTATACTGCCTGTGACTCAACCGTGTCATTACAGGATAGCTGATTTCACAAGGCACAACTGTAAGTCCCACAGACAATTAACAGGGATGGGAATTTGAAAAGTCTTCCTATAAGCAGCTTAAGAGCCTGTTAATCACAACTGAATCCCAAAGCTACTCAACTCCCAAGTCTGGACTAGCCAGAGGGAAGAAGAACAAATATTACCTTGGGGTAACGCTCCAACTTTTCCTTCAGCTGAGATTCCCTCAAAGACTTTGTCATCAGTGGAGCTTCTTCCAGGCGTTTCCTAGAGACATGGGAAGAAGACAAGTTGTCACTTCTGTAATTTTACAGTTTTACTTTATTAAGATAGTGGGTGGTCCAAGCAGGGCTGATGAGAACTGTTCAACTGCTGTTCCATACATTTCTCACAGCATTTTCCCCACCTCCTGTGGGTCCTATCCCAAAATCTCATTTATGGAGTAACTGACCATCCGTACCAACATCACATAAAATTACCTTTATTGTACAAGTTTGAAAATAAGTTCATCGCAGCAGATGCCAGAAAAGATCTTAAGAAGACGAGGGGAAAATTTGCTTAGACTACTCAAGAAGAGATGGACTTACTAATCCAATAAAGCAGAGACTAAGGTTGGACATGATTATTCCTGGGAGGGAGAAGAGCTGCGGAAGTTGAAAAACAATACTGGCAAAAGAAATTAATAAGTATTAATTAGCAACAGAGAAACAAAATAAAAATGAGAGGTTTCATTCAAGAATTGGCATTGTAAACTGGCACATGGGAAGATACAGTGGGTGCAAAATAAAAATCTACCTGTATTTAAGATGAAACTAAGAAAGTAATTACATATTTTCCTGTAATGAAATTAGCTTAAACCCAACAGATCCCACGTTCAGCTTTAGTCCGTTTTCATTGCACTTAATTCTGAATAACCAATGTGTAACTCACTTTTATTTTTATTGCTGGTTGTAAGGGGAAAAGGGATTACAAACATGAGCACATTTGGAAATTAGGTCTTTTTTTGAGGGGCCTATATTCCAGTAACCTCCAATCAAATGACTCTACATTTTTACCACTAAATACTCCAGACCCACAAGCAGCCAGAGCAATTTTCAGGACAATCTATATACTCACGTGGATTTCATTGACCCGTGGGGAAAAAAATCAGCTCCAAGTAAAAAGTTCAACTCAGACTTGGTTACAGTGTAAAGAAGACTGTCCCATAGTCTTGCAGAATTATTGTAATCTTTAAAGGAATGCTATGATCCACTTAAAACTACATACATTCATTAAATTAATTTCTTTATGGAACATATAGACAGCAAAATGCTGCTGTGACCAGAAGACCAGTTTATCTTCATATTTTTACTGAACTGGAGTTTAATAAAGTAAAATCATGAATATTTCAAAGTAAGCAACTTGAACAGTGAGACAAATAGTCAGCTTCCCATACTTCCTCTCTGTGTCTTTGTGTGTTCGTGTGTGTTCCAAACATTCTCAGGTCTTGACTTGTGGCTAAGTTTGGTTTTGCTTTATTTCTATTTAGGTAATGTCTCAAAGTTGGTCTTTCTGATGAGGTCTAATAAATGGTTAATTCTGTTACTTAAAATACAAGGTCTTTCTTACTGGCCAAAAATGCAACAAGCTCTGCTGGTCACTGTTGCTCTGCTTAACAGGACACAGCACCATCTCACTCACAGCAGAAGGGGAACTTGCCTCTCACTCCGCAGCTGTGCCAAACGTTTCCGTACATCATCCACTGTGATTTCAAAAAATTCATCAGGAAGGTCTTCTGGGCCATGAGGAAGTTGTTCCAGTAGGTCTAGGTGACATACAAGGGGCTCTCGTTCTACAAGCTATAGAAAAAAAATGAGCTTTGATTAGTTTCAAATGCATTGTTTTGCTTATCCTATAAGGTTCCTGAAAAAGAGTAAAAGGACAGTATTTGCAAACTAAAATACAAAGACTAGTGTGGAATTCCTATCAGTTAGATCAGACTAATAATGGAGAGATTGTTAGTGTTGTCATTCTTTACAGCTGATACAGCTTTGGGCACAATCCACCTGCAACAGCAGCAGGGGTCTCTATTGCCTGGTGAGAAGCTGACTGCTCTCCACTGTCAGTACACGGAAGTCTGGCTAATAACCTAAGCAGTCAGCTAAGGTAAGGAGAGAGAACTCCTTTTCAAGGAGTGCCTGTGAAATCTCTTGAACCTACAATACAACAGCACTTAGCAGCCAAACTATGCTTCTAGCAAGTTACAAGCACTCAGAAATTACTTCTATCCCAAAACCCTACCTGACCTCTCTGCTCTACTCCAAACCTCTCTCAGTATGTAACCATTTTCTTACCACTCTACAGGCAGCACTCAACTGACACAAGTACCATCCTTCGTTCTACAGACTATAGTGCCCTTTGAAGTTTTCCCATCCGCCATGCACTCCTGGCTTGCGTTGTGTCTTGTGTTCACATTCTCTTGCCACAGAGCCAACAGCACTAGTTCCCAGCCAGGGCCCACTCTTTTTCTTACTCTAGAGAACAATCCTTTGCTTTGGTAAGACAGTTTTCGACCTGTTCAGCTCTCTGAACTAAACCACTGCATGGATCCATTGTACACCTGTCAAAATTTTAGCCTGGTGTCTGCTGTGCAGAAAGGTGCCTTAAACAGTGAAAAACCCTTTTGTTTTGTGCTTACAAAGTACTTCACACTGAGATCAGCCTTTGGTGCAGCCAAAGCACACAGATGAGAGGGGAGCAGTTCTCTGTAGGCATCAGCTTCAATAAAGGTACTTAATATTGGCACCTTTCCCTCCAGCCCAGAGGCTCCATGCTGCACACAGACACTCCTCTCCCCACCCAGCAGGGCATGGGCAGCCTGGTTGCCTGCTCCCCTGGCTTCCAGAGCTGGGTGTCATGATGGCAAATCTTCCAGCAAAACTATGGCCTGGCCTAGAACTGTGGTTGCAGTTATGAAAAAAAAAACAAAACAAAAAAAAGCCAACACCAAGACCCACACTCCCAAAAAAACCCCAGCCACTTAGACCAAGAGCATTTGCCATCTTTGCAGGCAGCAGGACGTTACAGATCCCTTCCCAGGAAAGGTTATGCGCTGGTTGCTCTCTTACGCCAAAAGCAGTGGGTGTGAATACAACCCGTGACCAGAATCAAGAACACAAGAGGCAGTTATACCTCCTGGCTCTCAAGTAAGTCAAGCTTTTTAAATTCCAGAATGGTTTATAGGCACAAACTCACAGAACAGCACACTGATGGCTACAGGAGATGAAGGAAGGACACAGCCCATGGTTGAAGAGGCCCACAGGAACAGAAATTTTGGTAGTTAATCCAGCATTTCTTCCCAGTCAGCTGCCAGCCTAACACTGCTGTAGGCTCTGTGAATGAACCCGCTGCCCATTTCTCCCCTCTTTCGCTCATATGCTCTTTCCAATCCTAATTAACACCCAGACGTCCTCCCTCCATCTACACTCCCTTCCCCCAGGCCCCTTGGGAACAGAAGTCTTCTCAATTGTCAAAAGCACAACACAAATTACAAGGCAATGTTCACTCTACTTGTGGGCACTAAAGGGTAATTTGAGAAATTAAAAGAGTGAGGTTGTGTGGGTGGGACCCTCGGCTACTTTTAGAAAGTTGAGCAGGGTCAGCCCTAACCAGCGGGTGAAGGAGCCTGATTGCAGCTTTCCCGGGGCCGGGGAGGGGGAGGTGCTGCAGGAGGGACCCCGAGCGCCCAGGACCACCCTCTGGGAAGGAGCCTTGCTGTCCTGTGGTCCCAACCGCTGCCCTGCTGCTGCTCCAGCAAGAGCACATCTGTGTCAGAGGCCAGAGAATTAACCAGGCCCCCCCAATAACCAGGTATACTTTAATCTCCTCAAACAGGCTCAGATTCCATTTCATTCTAAACGCTTACTTCTTCCAAAAAAAACTCAAACCCAAATGACTGAGGCATATTCCATAGCATGTTGTGAAGGGTGCTGGATATGATGGAGAGAACTCCAAAGTCTCCATTAGCAAATCCTAAAGTTACTGTTTAGTAATGACTCTAACAAGCACTTAAGATAATTCCAACAGCAGCAGGATTCCACAAGGAAAAGGCCAGCCACTGCCAAAACCATGGCAACAGCTAAAGACTTCCATCAAGGCACTGGGAATCGTGACATGGCAGAAGGCAGACATATATCCCTGTCCTAAGTGTTCACTCCTCTTCCTTGCTGTGGGCTCCAAAAGTCCTAAAGTGCAGACAGAATCCAAAAACTAATTTCCCACGATGATTACAAAAGAGGCTCCAGTAACACCAAGCCACTTCCCAGGCCACTGCACATTGAATGTTTTCTGTAACTGTAACGAAAGGTGACCATTTCCTGTAACGATAAATAGCCAGCACAGATGTTCTACATTCCATTCTGTAACCTGAAAGAAAGCAAGCTGTGCATTTTGCCATCCTATTTCTGTCACAGATCCCTTCCAGGAGCCAAAGACACTGCATTAAGGTTTGGCAACTTCCTTCTTCAAAATCTATACTTCTACCAAAGCTGAGATGTCAGGCCCTTTCACAATGAGGCTGAAGCCATATGTTCACAGCAGCATCTACGTAAGCACAGTCTACATGACAAAGCCAGGTGTCAGGAAGAATGCAGCACACTCTGGACCCAAGGAAGCAGGTAAACTAAGGAAAATTCTTCCTTCATTTTAGGTGAAAATGTGCTATTGTGCTTTCCACAGCAGCAATCTCTCCCCAGAGACCCACCTCCTCCCCACCTCTGGGAGGCCTAATCTGAGGAATCTGGTGTAAAATTACTTTCTAATAATTAATGTTCTGACATCAAAGTCAGCACGCAGCTGTCTGTAAACCATCTTTAGCCCAAGAAACGAAGGGATGCCGGCACAGATTTTATCCAGCCTCTCTCTTCAGCTTCAAAAACCACACACAGGCAAAGCATTAATGGGAAGATTCTTTTATAAAAATGGACCTTTGATGTTTAAAAATAATTTGTTTTGTTTTGGGTTTTTTCCTCAGGACTGAAAAGGGACAAAAAGCAGATGCCATGTGGGTAGCCCTGCTCGGCTATTGCTGCTGAGAGCAAGGAGAGCGGAGGATGGCAGGAATGGAGGAGGGAACAAAATGTAATCAATCAGCAGCAAAAGCACCAGAGATCAAAGGGCTTGAAAGCAGTCATCAAAATCACATGCTGTTTAACACAAGGGCAGAACCCCCTCCACAGAATCTGCAGCTGCTTCCAAAGCTGCTCTCAGACTGGAAGGGCAGCTGGCTCCACAAGTGCCTCTGAGTGGTTTGAACCGGACTGTGATTCTGAGAAAGACACCAGCTCATCAGAGTCCTTCAACCACCAGCACTCAGCCTGTTGGTGTGCCCAACACCACAGCTCCACACCAGGCTGTGAAGTCAGTGAAATGATGGAGGGAGCTCTGCCTCTCCAGCCAGCGGGCAGAGAAGAGTGGCCAAGAAGATTGGTGAAGGATACCACCACAATCTCTCCCCTTTCAGACACAATGGAAGTTTCTCCTCATAGGTGAGAGTGCGACTGAAGCAAGCAACACGAGACTGGACAAATAACCCAGTCTCCTAGTTAGTTCTCCATGCTCGGGGTCTGTTCCAAAAGGTTAAGTAACACTGATTAGACAGACCCAAACATGTTTCTAATATACCGAAATATTCACCACTGGGTTGGCAAGGACACTTTCTGTTACTTGTGCAGTTCATAACTGCTCCAGAGTCCTTCCAGGGTCTGGCTTCTGTTCCTAAACAATTCAGAACTCATCAAGAATGAACTACAACCACAAAGAAGTCAACCCAGGTAGAGTCCCTACACCAACAAGAAAGCATCTACAGTCTTGCTAAATTCCTCCTGGACTGAGCTCTCTTTGAAGCTCCCCAGACACCCTTTATTTCTACTTACAGCTTTTCATTGTTCAATCCCAGCTGGATCAGAACCAGAGAATTCTAACCTCCAACTCTAGAAGGTACCAAAGAAGTGGAAACAAGGAAAGGGATCTCTGAACATTAAGGCAGCCACAGGAACGATATGTGCAGTGAAGGAACAAGGAGAGAGCTGGTCATTGAGAAACCAGAATGTGAAACTCCAGTGCACGATGATGAGCAGCAAGTTACTAACTGAATGGATCTTGTGCTTCATTTTACACTACTTTCCATACATATCCAACCTTGCTGAAGGCATTCAATTCCATACAGATGCCCTACAGAAAGCACCCTTCACATCATTCCCAGGTCACGCTGGGATGGCATCACAGCACTCTTCAGCCATCCGTTCTGGTATCTCTACATGGGCTCAAGCATTTTTAGTTTTAACAAAACTAAGTTTTACCTCAAAGACATGAAAAATGGAGAGAGATGGACAATTTTTCTTTCTGGGAAAAAGGTTAGAGAGAGGTAAACTTAATAATTAAGAAGCAGGATATTTTAGATCAAGACAGAAAACACTTCTATAAGCAAGCAGAAATACAGAAGGAAAAGGATTCATCTGCAATATCAAGAAAATTAAATCAAACTCTGCTCATCTTTAGCAAAACTACACATCAGATTTTTCAGAGAACAAGTACCTAGGGCTCAGGTGATGAAATGGGCATTTGTTCAGGAAATCTGCATGAAATTCGAGGCACAGAGGTGTAGTCTCTCCTGGACTGTGATTTAATGTAGGTCTGTTGCCTCTATTTGAACCACTCAACAAAGGTACCTAAAGGTTCAAAGTTTTGCTTGCCTCTGAACAGCAAATGATTAAACTCCCATCCTTCCTATTTTCTACTTCTTTACTGAACTCAGGCAGAACTGTATGTCACCAAGGCACCTAACTCTATGACATGGGGAAAAAAAGTCTTAAATCTGGAAACATCTTTCCCCTCATGGGAGCTCAGCCTCGGGCAAGGCAGGATAAAAAAAGGCCCTCATTGCCCAAACTGCAAACAAGTTTTCCCTTACCTGTTCTCGCTCCTTTTGAAATTCTTGACTGTTCTTAGACTTCTTTGGCTTAGAAGGGCCTCCAGGGCTGGAAAAAGTTGTTGGCATCTTTGAAGATGGCGTATCTAGCCCAAAAGATGGTGCAGCTACAGAAGAGTCCCCCAGACGCTCTCCATCTCCGAAAAAAGGAACAAATGGGGTAGGCTCGGGCTCTGAGGAAGGGCACAGATCCTCCAAGCTAGCATGAGATTCTGTAGTCAAGTCTTGCTTGTGTGTGTTGCTGTTTAAAGATATGGCCACATTCCCGTGGTCCAAGACCTTTGGGACTGTGTTTGCTTGAGGTAAGAGCACATCCTCTGCTCCTTCCATAGAGCCTGGCCTCACTGTTGGCTCATTACAAGGCATCATGGCACTCACAGCTTCCTCCTGAGCAGATGAACTGCATTTCTTCATGACAACTCTTTAAGAAGACACCAACAGAAAAAAAAATAAAATCATAATTCTGAGAGTACTGCCCTCCCCATTCTCAACTTCACCACAACACAAAGCCAACAGCTGACTCAAATACACTCCTATTTAACAACTTGCTTCTTTCAGACACTCACAGAGCACAAGCTCCAGTTGCTGTGAAGGGAGGGCTAGGGGGTCAGGGTGTTGTGCAACAAAACAGAACAGGAATCCGCTCCACCGGAAGAAAACTGTCTTCCAGGGAAAAACAGCAGTCAGTTGTAAAGCACAGCTTCTAATCACTCCTGCCTTCTGTATATACTGCAAGCAGCTGGCCAGGAGATCACAGAAAGGTTGTCCCTGTCCCCACCTCACCCCCCAACAGACAGCAGGCACTCAGGGGCTGGGAGTTCAGTGCCTGAGATCCAGGGCAGGGAAGAATGAAGTGGTAGGTGATTGCCTTCTCAGAGAAACTTTTCACTTTGAATTGTCTGTTCCATTCATATGAGGAAAAAATAGAAAAAAAATAAAAGAAAGAAAAGAAGCAAACAAGCTCTTTTAATCTGCACATGACTAGTCAGTGCCAGCATCTGCAGCTGTGGGAAGCACATCTGGGCAGCAGTGTGAGATAAACAGGCAACTGCAATAATTACTGAATGCCGCGATGTTTGTAGTTTTGACATTTTTTTGTCCCTCTGTTTTCTGGTATTTGAAACAAAAGAAATTCACCACCAGAGTGGAAAGGAAAAATAAAGAGGGCAAACTATGCTCTCCCAACCTGACAATGGCACTGCCTCCAGTCAGGCCAAGAGACTTCAGTGTTGTGTTCTCCAGGGCATCTTTTCCTGATATCTGCAACAAAACCAGAGAAGAGTAATTATGGCCACTGCATGCTCAGGAGAGCATGTAAAGTACTCTTTCTAGAAAGAAGCCTGTATCAAAAGAAGCACGACACAACACCACAAACAGCTCAAAACTCATTCTTTCTGCAGTTGGAAATCAGACCTGAATCCATCTGTATTCACCTGTACTGTTTTACCAAATTCACAGCTTATTAAATGATCTCAAGGGAAGATGACCTACATGTATTTTTGTTCCATACACACACCCAAACTACAGCAAAGCATTACTTTTATGTCAGAAGTTAAACACCAGGCAGCACCTCAGAGCTGCAGGACAGCCAACTTCCTCATATACACCTCCCATCTGCCTATAATAACCTGTTCCAGAATAAAGACGATCTGTCCACAGAGGTCAGTGAGAAGTGAAGGGGACAGCCAGGGAGAGCAAATTCCGTAATATGCACATACAAAATATTAAACAAAACATTAATAGCAAAAGATCAAAACAGAGAAAAGCAAATATTTATTAAAGTGAAACCACTGTTTTGACTCAAGCTTTAAAAGAAGTTGGAAAGAAAAACACAAACAGGTCATTGAGCTCATTTTATGGGCTCAGAGACCTCAAGGGCCCAGGGTTACGTTCCAAGAGAGCTTTTTTCCATACAGACACGTCATGCTTTGAAAAGACCAACATTTTTCTACTTCCCCTCTCAAGAAAGTTCAAAAGAAACACTTTCCAGGTTGGAAAGCAGAGCTAAGTTTTTCTTATTTTTTAGGGACAGGAGAAGCGACAGTCGAGAGGCCTTTGCTGCCTTACCTCGTCTCGCATGTAAATACAGACTGGAGAGAATTCACCATGCTGTTCCATCAACTCCCTGCAAGAAAGAGCAAAACACTGCAGCATCTGCAGAATGGTCTACCCTCTCGGAAACCAGTGCAGAGTAATGATACAAAGTGAAACCAGCTGGCAACACTCTCCTCCACTTTCCTCCAGCAATAACCACTACATAGTTCACAGGATCACTACTAGACATCAGGTAAAGAATCTGCTCCAGTGCGCTCACTTTTCCCTAAACACACAAAAAAACCCCAAAGCAGAAACAATTAAAGTTAATTCTGAAATTAGTTGATTTTACTAGATAAATTTCAGCTCATCATTATTCATGTGCCTCAGTACCCCAATGTGGAACGTGACTTAATTACACTTGCTCTTTTTAATCCCTTACCTAAGTTAAAGACTTCATTACTGTTTAGACTGAACTTTCCCTGGGGAGAAGTCCATTTCTTTCCACATAGGCACAGCAACAAATAGAATGAAATATTGCTCTAAAGCAAATAAACTGTGGACAAAGAATTTGCCTTAGTATCAATTTAAAAAAGAAAAAAGAAAGTAAACAAACAAACACAAAAAGGAACGGCAGAAACTTTCAGATTCTGGAGACCATGGAAAAAATAAAGGCAAAGAAAAGGCTGTTACTCTAGACAAAGTGAAAATCAACTCATATTTAAGCATTTCAGTGACACAGGACACATATTAGCAATGATGCAAACTCCTGACGGGCCATCTGCAGAGGAAGACGTAAGCGAAGACCATCAATGACACAGGGAAGAACCAGTAAGATGCTGCTCTTCCCATTTTGCTCTAGAAAAACTGTTCTGAGGAATTCCAGTAAAAGAGAAGCTTTATTACATATTCATTTGACCAAACACAGAAGATGGACAGGGAAAAGACAATCACTGCCTGTCATAGCAAGTCTCAGTTCTCATCTAGACAAGATGATGCAATTTCAAAAGGAAGAAAGATTGGCACTTTCAGCAAGAAAACCTCAGATGTCTGTAGAAAGGTAAAAACCCTTAAAGAATTAACCAGTACATTATGCTGAAGCACTGCAATCAGTGAGCACATTAGATTCAACACCAAAAGAAACGCTCTTTTATGCTGGTCTCCACTTCAGCAAAGTGAAACCCAAACTGAAATCAGCTGAAAATGTGGTAAAACATAAGAAAGATTAAGGAGAATAGTTTGCTTCTCACCCCAAGCATACCAATTGTAAAAGGTGACTAGGAAAATAGTCCACCCCGAGACAGTGGTAGTTTGGAAAGAGATGTGGCTGAATTCTCACAAGCATTTTTTTCAGAAGTTTCAGATTCAGACCTTTCAGCCTAACTCAGCCTCGGAAACTACAAAAGGTGAGAATGTTGCCCCAGGATACTCCTCATCATTACAAGGAGAACTGATGAGGTTTATCCTTCTCCTTACATCCCAGTAGCTCTTGCTGGCACATTCTGTCCCAATCTCCCTGTTCCTGCAGTTACACCAGGATATACCTTGGTAAGGAGCTGTATGTACCATCTGCACTGCAGCAGCTGGTTTGTCAAGGCAAAACATCTGAAATTCCTCCTCAGGTAAACTTCCCTTGATATTACTGATCTCTGCAGTCCAGTCTTCGGGAGGGAAAATGGCTTTCCACTCACCCCACCAAGAAACCATCACCCATCACCTGTGACTTGAAGAGAAACCACCTCTCTGCAAAGCAGCTGAGGAAATCCTCCTGGCAGCCCAGGAACAAGATACATCCTTGCCCATCTCCAGAGGCCTCTGAAGCCAGTTCCCAAGATCAGCTTGCCATTTTATGCCTGACTATGCCAGTGTTTGTTACTGAACACCTGAGAAGCTCTGCAAATGACTGACAGGGTTATGTGAATGCTTCCACTTAGCTACCTCTTCAGTCACCAGATTCTAGTCTCTGCAGTGAACTTCACAAGAAAAATCTAAACCTGCAAGATCCTGGCAGCCTGAAAAAAAATCCAGTATTTTTCACTGAAAACTAGAAGTTTTGTAAAGATATTTCTACTTCAAACATTACTCTGCATTGTTTGTAATTTCCCAGTAGTACTAATAGTCACACCTTCTCCTAAATATATCTGCAAAACACTGATCAACTTGGCATTCAAGTGTCACAAAATTGAAGTAGGAACTCAGACTCCTTGTATCTAGTGCATCACTTACACCTACACTTGTACCTTCAGGGTACATTCTTGTGCCTAAATTTGTGAGCGTTGTACCTGTGGGATGGAACAGGGAACAGCTGTAAGAACAGGATGTCAGTGATCAAGGCTGGCTTCATTCTGACTTTTCCTGGAAAGGAGTTTAACAGTGTCCCACTACTTAAAACATTCTGCCTTCAGTATCCTGTAATTTAAACATGTATTTTAAGATGCAATATTACCAGACAAAAAGCTACCCCAAGGATTTATGTAAGAAAAGAATCCCTTAAGAAAGAATCAAAATCCACCCAGTCAAAGAAGTGTCTGGTTCTGACGTGACTGTACTTTCCATGTTCTGTGCTGCGGCCACACTGACTGCTGCTGTTAAAAAGGCTTCTGCTTCACAGGTGGGAACTCCACAAACAGACATGCAAGAAACCCAACCGTTAGGGAAAGACCACCTTAGGACAGAGATAACATCATCTGCTCAGGTAACAAGGAAATAACCCCTTCCACTTTAGCAACCTGCTTGCCCAGCAGAAGACCAGAGTGCATACCCAAACACATCTTACTGCTCTCAGTGCAGTGGTTCCAAGAACCTCAAGTATCACCACAATGTTCACAGTTACTTAACAACAGCTTTGTCAATATTAAATCACTTAGTCTTTCTGTTATGTCCAAAATACTTCACAAAGGAACATACTAGAAGAATATATATATGTAATCAATGTCTCACACCATATTGTAACACAAATCTATTCAGCCCAGCACAAAGTGACAAAAGAAACTGAATGGGGAAGGAGTCAATCAGCCTAGCCAGCAGAAAATGAAGGGAAATAGCCATTAAATTACATGTAAATTCATCAAAGACATCTACACATAGACTCAAAACTCAGCTGCAATGACATATAAGTGAAACAGCTGGAACCAGAAGTCACTGAGGACCAACAGAACCACTGGAAAATTATGATACCCGATCCTTGAGTAATTCTCCAGAGCAAAAGAAGATCCAGGATTTACAACTGGAGGATTTGGGAAAGCAAACCTGTTAAACACAGACAAGAACGAAGACTTCTGTGTGGTTTAATTGTAGCAGTCTATGTGCCATCTTGATCAAAAGGTTAAAACTTAAAAGCTTGCAACAGCACAGTGGTACGGGACAAGGTGAGTCACAAAGAAACCCAGAGGTACCAAATCCAGAGAAAGCAACTTGTAAAACCAGTCCTGAGGGTCAGGTCTAGTTTAGGAAAGTCAGAGGCCGAGAACAACTTCCAGACCAGCTGCAACACATCCCAAGGAGTTTACAGTCCCAAGGTACCAGCCTTTCAGAACAGTTCTCTTGACCACCACAATAAATCCTATTGTGCAGAAAGTAATAGACGCAGCAGTGCATCCAAACTACTATATTCAAGCTTCATATTATGAAACACAGTTAACTCTCCGACTCAAGATGAACAACCAAACCAACACTAGAATAGGTCTGCCTCCATTTGTAGTTCTACAATCAATTATTCTCTGTCAAGGACAGAAAGCCCTATGCAGTGCTCTAAAGGAATCAAGAGATTAAGTTTCTCATACAAAGGAGCATAATGTTGTGATTCAAGACCCAGGCTCCAACCTCCCTCTCTCTGCTTTGGCAGCAGTACCTGACTAAGTTCCCAAGGCCAATGCTTGATGATGAAAGGCAGGAGAAAAATCTTGTCTTGATTGGAAAATTGGAACAAAATATCACCAGAGACTGGCCTTTGGCACATCATAGCAGGCTACTGTGCTCAGACTTCTCCAGACAATCCAGGAGAGATACTCACCCCTACCTTACTTACGATGGGTTTTGCTCCAATTAGGATCAGCTGTATTCCTATAGGAATCCTCAATAACAGTGCACAAAAGATAAAGGACTACTGAAACACAGAAAAACAGTACAGAACCACAGAGAGAGCAGCCCAGAGGAATAAAAGCTAGAACTTCAAGCTGCCTATCAGGAAAGGTGGATGATCACCATTTAGGGGAAAAGAACCTCAGGCACAGTGGAACACATCCTCACCAAAGATCCATAGGAGAGGAAGCCAGTTTCACTTACAGCATCTAGTTTCATTCACTTTTTCAAAAACTGCCTTCCACTTCAATCCAAGCAACTCTCTGGATTGAAGAGTCCTCTAAAATTGTATGGGAAATATCTGAACCTAATGAATGACACCACAGAATTAGTGAAGAGTCACAATTACTATCAAATATGTCTTTGAGTGTTCAGAGTGCAATTGCTCCATGTACAAAGCTGCTGAAGCTGCCAGGCAGACAAGAGTGGGAGACAGAAAGGCAGATAAGAGTGGGAGACAGAAAGGCAGCCGCTCTCCCAGGCCTCATGCTCACAGGGCAGACAACGCTGTGCACTCAACCAGCCTCTGCATCACAGACTCCAGGCGAAGATCCCCAGAGACTTATTTTTGTCTAACTCTTGGAAGCTCCTCCTCCAGCTGCTGCTAATCCGTTACATGCACCCACTGAGGGAAGCACACACATCAAACACACTGTCCTCTCTTTGATGTGCTCCTCTTCAGAAGGGGAACGGCAAGCAGATTAGATTCCTTCATGTAGTGATCTGACAGGGCCTGTAAACATCTTGTGCAAGGACTGCCGCACGCTGAGAGGAGGAGCAGCCCTACAATAGCTTCCAGACCTTCTTCAGATCCAATTAGCCAAGATGGACGCTGGAAACCCAGGGGAAATTCCAGTGGATTTAGAATACTTCCCCTCACGCACTTAGAGCAGCTGAGCATTCCAGGAAAATGTCTCCAGTTGGAAAGTCCAAGGAAGGACTCAGCAAACATCAACAATTAGCTGACTAGTTAGTCTAAGTGAAACAAAACACACTGAACAGCAGCTCAGCCCATGAAATCCATACAGAAGGCTGTAGATCCAGCTTGTAGATCCACAGAGCACCTTTGCTGGTTGTTGAACTTAATCAAAGGCGGCAAAGTCCATCCAAACATCTCAGCTCAGCTTCCAGAGGGCAGAAAAGAGCAGCTGTGTTTTGAACTGGTTATGAATGCATAGCACACTGCAGCAGTTAGTAAGTTTAAGAGCAGCATTTATATTAACCAGGAGTACTACAATAACCCGTAAAAAATAAAACCACTTCAAAAGAGCAAAATTATATAAAAAGCTCAAAATTTAAACCAAAGAAACAGTCAATTAATATGTGAGAAAAACACACAAAGACTAATTTTCACTGTCAATTATTATCACTCCCACCAGTCTAGTAGTCCCCAGCTGCAAGAGGCACTCTTCTCCTCCCAGAGGGCACAAAGGATGCAGTAAGGGACAAGAGGGGACTTAAAACACTTAGGAAAATTATACCTGTGTTTTCTGGCCTACCTCTTTCCTCAATTAAAAGAAACAAATTCCTTTCTCTCTAGCACTTACATAAAAATTTTTCCTTTTGATTTCTGAGTAGAAGTCACAGTGTAGACCTAGTCCCTGACTACTAGAAATAAAATGGCTGTCACAGCTTCAAGGCTTCATCTTCCAAGCCACGAGAAAAAGAACTGTACTTCTTTGAGAAAAGTTTATCAGCTTGACATTTCAAAACAATACAGTTTTTAATTCAAAACTGAAGACAAGGGATAGCACTGAATGCAGACTGGACTCCAATAATAAGATTTCTAACCCATATACATATTCAATAAATACAGAACCAGAAATTCTTTAATTTAAGCAGGATCTAATCAATATTTTGAAGATTTCACAGCAGACTGATGAGAGCTCCAGATTTCCCTGAAGAACTTGCACAACAAGAAAGCCTCAAAAGCGACTCATTTAAGAAAGAACCCCCTGTACTACAGCGAACCACAGCACAGAAATACTGGGGATTAAGATCATCCAGGCTGGCACTCCAGCAGTAATTTGACTTCAAACAGGTTTGTGTAAAAGGCAGGAGGGGCAACATATCCCAGTATAATATACTTTCTTCACAGCCTTAGCAGTTTGCTACCTGTTTATGCCCTGAATCAGGAGTGCTACTCCAGGATTAAAAAATAATAGTAGAACTCTGGAGTGTCAAATCTGAAAGAGCAAGAAAATGGCAAATATATCTGTTATAAAGGAGAACGACGGTCAAATAAACACAAACTCTACAAATCTGAAGGATTTAGCTGGCTCATCATAACAACAAGTAACTACTGCCATGCAGAGATCCATCCAAACAAGTATTTTCTAGCTGCACTGCTCACCTGATTTCTGCAAAATGATTGAGAAGTTCCCACAAAGTCTGTTGGCAGAGGAAGGTGTCTTGCAAACGAGAGCCGTCATCTAGTTGTAATGCTATCCGAACCTATCGGAAAAACACACTGAGTTCATCTGAAAATTGAACAAAAACTTTTCTTCACAACTTTTTAAAGTATTTCAGTACTCCTGGTCCACGTGTGCAGGCATTCTGGCCTGAAAGACAATTTGTTGGGATGGACTGCTCCTGAGTGTGAGGGAGACCATCCTGAAACACTAACCCTCTTTCATGGGTCCCTCTTCCCTGCCATACCTTGAACTGGAACATACCCAGAGAAAAGCCAATGCAAACATTCCAAATGAGTGTCATCATGAGCAACTGAGACGCTCCATTTTACACCAGATGAAACTTTACAGAACGGATCTTCACAGCTACATAAAACAAATACGAATAACACAGAAAGGACTGATGCAGCTGCACAACTTAGAACACCAACACAGAGCTCTGCCCACTTCAACATCAGTTTGCAGAACAACCTCACTGGGGCAAAACAGTACATGCACACAGAGAAACCATGAACAGTCTTCATCAATCCCTGCATTACTGAAGACCTAAACAACTGTTACCAGCCCAATAAAACAACTTTTGCAACTCACTAATGCTTCCTAATCATCAAATTTTGACATACAATTTGAGAGTGAAGTAGCAAAAAATCTCAAAAATAATTCTGGATGCTCAGTTATCTAGTTCTTGAACACCTGCAGAAAAAGGCAAGGGACAGCTAGATGCCTATTTTAACAGGCCTTTTCCAACCTGGAATGTAAACATTCATGTTCATTAGCAGACAAACATCTATGTTCATTAGCGTGTGCTACATACACCTCACAGAATTGCTTCCCCACTTCTCAAAAAAAAAAAAAATCCAAAGTATTTCTAAAATGAACACATGCTGGGGTCAGTCCTGAAGAACTTCAAACACCTGACTGTCCTACAGGAAAAGTCTAACAGCTGACCAAGAGATGGAGAAGAGCAGAGCTTTTTTTCCTTTTTTTTCTTTACCTTTTAGAGAATATTCAGCCTTCTCCAGAATGTCTAACTCTTAGGTTTTCCCAACTAGCTCAATTGTCTAAAGAAAAATCATAAAAAACCCACATAGCCACTAGATGGAACCTCGTTTGTCCAGTCAATTATAGTTTTCTGAAGTCCACAGAAACTGGCCTTATTCCAAAGCCTGAGAAGGACATTAGCCCAGGACAGCCAAAGACTCTTTCATTCTGTGTTTTCACGTGTCCCTACCAACACTTTCAGTGCAGCCTCTCACTGTGAGTGCAAGATGTGTGTGCAAGCAGCAGAGCAGGAGGGGAGAGAGAGAAATGGGAAAACAGACACCACACACTCCAGCAATCAGCTGCGATTTCCATGGTGGAATATGTTTGTCATCCCTCTCAGCTCCCACCAATCCTCACAGGACTGCAAATGCTGATCTGCTGGAGACAGGAATTTTTCTACATAAAGGAAACAGTGGCATCATTAACAATGAGCCAACAGAACAATGTCGTTTCATCCCACCACTAACACAACCTCCTGGTTTCTCCTATGCGGGAGACAAGCCTTAGATTATTCTCAGCTAGAGCAGAGTGATGACAGCTGACATCACCATTCCGTAAGAATCCAGCCCAGAAATTCAGACTACCAGTTGCATCAGTTTTTGGGCAACAGTTCAAAGCTAAAGATGTCACGAAAGTCCTATTCAGTCAATTAGAAAAGTCTCTTTAAAAACCCCAGGTGCTACATAAAATAATAGAGACCAGTACCAATTATCATCTAAGTTTACAAACATTTAAACAAAAGGCTGACAACTTTAACACAAGAGCTGTACTGACCATCACCTGCCATCACAAGGCGAATTTGATCCATGTTTCACTAAAGAACTGTCTTACAGGAAACAATGATTTCCACATGCAAAGGCAAATCCAAAAGCTTTTTATTTTTAAAATACCAGACTTGCTGAACAAATTCATGATTTATCGAAACCTGTATTCTGTCTCTAGGGTAACTGCTGCCACCAGAGGGAAGAACACCTACTCCCACACACATTATCTTAATAAAAGACACAGTAACAGAAGACACAGAATCCCAACATTACTGCAGCCAGCCAGCATGACCGAGTCTGCAGCTCAACTGCCACCACAGCCCAGTCACAGTCACCTGGCTGTTTTAAACTCCTTAGTCTTTGACAAGTGCCCTCTGTGACAGGGAATTCTTTTAGTCGGTTGTTTTGTACCAAGTCTTTTCTTACACTGTGAAAATCTCTGCTCAAGTTTGTGGAACAATGACTCTGTTTAGACTCCACCCTTCACGCGCACATCCACTGCATCCTCTCAGCTCCAGAACAAAGCAAGAAGCACTGCCAGGGAAGCCTCACTTCTGTAGATTCTTCTGCTGAACTTCAACTAAATAGTAACAACTACACTTCTCTTAGCTATTCTCTTTTGTGTTCTAAAGTAGTAATTCCATGCTATAATGTCTCTCCTACAGTGCACAGTCCTTTTTATCCTTTCTCATAACTTCAGGATTAAAAACATAAAATCACTGTTTTCCTTCAGTACCTCCCAAACTGGACACAAATGTCAGAGTCATCACTGCACCATTTCAACAGAAGCACTTTCCTTTGGAAGACAAACTCCATTCTATCACAATCTTTCACTGAAAATTTTACACAGATGCTACCAGTTTGTGGTATTTTTTTAAGTAAAGAGGTCATTTGAAGCACATACTTCTACCAAAAAGTCAGAAAGAAGACAATAGTGCTAAAACGAAGAACATGGAAGTTTTACAGAGAAAAACATCAACATCAGTGACCCCTAAAAAACTACACTGCACACCCATGGTGAACTAGAACAGAGATTCCAAAGCCACCTCACACCACAAAGTTCACTTTTCAACATATCAGTGATTCTCTCTGTGACAGCAAGAGCAACTGCCTACAACAAACACCAATAACTTGTCAGCTTGGCTGACAGACATTAAGAAATCAGCACCAACAGACCCGAAACTTCCATAAAAATTGCGAAACTCCTCATGAGGAACTCAGCAAGAAGAGCGATGACTGTCAGCAATAGACATATTTTCAATCCTAGGCTACTTAAATAAGACCATACATCATTTTTATGACATTAAAAGTTCACACTCATTAACACCTATGCATTGTTTTAACAGTTATGCCTCCAGCCATTACAGTGACACATATGGAAGATTTTTACACTCCTAAATGTGGCGATAATTCCTACAGAACACAGCATCCATAAGCTCTTTTCAAATCATACTAAATAGGGACACTTGGTCACTGCTGAACACAACACATGTAACAAAAGACTCTAAAGCTGTGTGAACACACTGTGAACAGCAATGCTGGGAAAGTAGCAAAAAAGAATTCTGTAAGAATTTGAGATTTAGTCAAAATCCAGAGGCAGACAACAGCAACTGAAATGGAAATTAGGAGGGAACTGAGCTAGTCATCAGTGATGCTTACTTCTTAGGTATCCATAAGTACTAGTTTTTCAGCTCACCAAATGATCCCACTCTCCTCCAGCACACAGCTGGCACCACATGCTCATACAGAACATAAGTGAAGAGTGTCAGCTACTGAATCACCACTTTCCACTGCACTTCAACCAATATTCAGCTGGTCTCCTGCGCGGGCATTGGCCACGCCAAGCTGTGCTCTTGCTCATTAGGTCTGACGGGATCATATCAGCAGAACTGATAACTGAACAAATCAGGTCACACTGCGTAAACATACCGTGGTTCCAGCTCCTGCTCTGTTAGAGACTGGCACCATCTCCAGCTTGGCATTGTTGGGCAGCCTGGCAAACCTCCACTGCAAAGACAGGTCCAAAACAGTCCTCTGAAACCTGAAGGAGAACACAGCCTGTGAACAATACAAAGTCCAGGTATTGAGGAAGAGAATTCCCCAGAGACTCACTGGAAGCCATAGAACATGATTCAACAATGCACAACTGGTAATTCAGAAAGCAATCAACAAAAGCTATTCAGTTCACCAAAACAGCCGCAGTTTGTAGAGGTCACAGAAAAAATACCCAAATGCATGTTTCTTCTCAGGCTCTAAAGAGATAAACAGCAACTGACTACCTGGTAAAATACCAAGGTACTCTTGTTTTAGTGACACTCAGAGAAATGGCCTCTCGCTTATGACACCATAAAGGCAGAGGGTCAAACTTTCAGGCACGAGGGCCGACGGGCGCTGCCAATCTATGGCCGGGGCAAGGTGCGCGGGGCCGTGCCCACGGCACTGCCATGAGGCCTCGCCGTGCGCTCCGGGACACGGGCAGGGCCCGGCCTGGCCCTCGGTGTGCCGCCCGCCGGGCCAGGGACACCTCCCGGGCGGGCCGCGGGCTCCGGCCCCGCCGCTCCCGCTCCGGACAGCGGCCTCGGGGCAGCGTCTCGCAGGCTCCGCGACTAGACTCACTTCAGGCCGTACTCGCCGGGGCTGCCGCCCTGTTTCCTGCAGACCTCCTCGAGGACCTGCGGAGAGAGCAGAGGCGTCACGGCCCGCCCGCGGCCCCGCCGCGCCGCCCGCGCCGCCCGCCGCGGACCCACCTGGAGCAGGGCCGTTCCGGGCCCCACCCGCACCGTGACCCGCCGCCCGCTGGGCGCCAGCACCGACACGGCGGCGCCGCCCCCGCCCGCCGCCATCGCCATCTTCCGCGCGCGCCGGCCCCGCCCGGCCCGGGGCCGTCCTGCTGCGGGCCCGCCCCGCCGAGCCGAGTGGGAGCGGAGTGGAGCGGAGCGGGGGACCCGCCCGGGCCGAGCCGCGCAGGGCAGGGCAGGGCGGCGGTGGGAGCGGGTCTTACCGTGCGCGAGCCCCGGCCTGGCGGAGCCGCCCGCGGCGGGCCCGGGACGAGCAGGCGGCTCTGGCGCCGGCCCCGAGCGCCGCTGTCGGCCCGCGGCGGGTGCGGCTCGCCGGGCCCGAGCGGGGGGCTCGCGGCAGCAGCGGCCCCGGGCGGGGCGGGCGGCTCGAGCCGCTCCCCGACGGAGGGCGGAGAGCGGGGGCGATCCGGCCGGGTCCTGCCCGGCCCTCCCCTGCCCAGCC
>JAWWTY010000038.1:228292-240271 GCA_035222235.1 Margarornis squamiger
GACGGCGGGCGGGGCGGGGACGGCGGGCCCGGGATGGCGGCGGGGGCCGCTGCGTGGCGGCAGGTGCCCGGCGGGGCCGCCACCGCTGACCTGTGGCGGGGACTTCGGGACCCCGCCCGCCGCCGCCCCTTCGCGCCCCTCGGCCGGGCCGCGCTCCGCGGCCGAGCAACAGGTGCGCTGGGCCCGGGCTCGGTCCCGGCCCCGCCCGCCGACATCACGGACGGTCCCGCCCCTCCTGCCCGCGGCCGCCGCCGGCCCCCGGCGTGGTTCGCACCGGCTGCCCTCGGGCCGAGCCCTCGGGCCCTCCCGGTGCGGGTGCGCCCCGGTTCTCAGGCCGCCTCCGCCCGGGCCGCTCTCCGTGGGCGATGGTTCTTGTCCCCAGGAGGGCAGGTCCGCCAATGTGAGGACGCACCGGGTCGTCTCGTCCGGCTCCGGGGCCACAGGCAGGACAGCCCCGCTCCCCCCTTCTGGGACCTCGCCCTCGGGTTGCTCGGTCACAGGACCTGCCACTCGGAGGTTCTGGCTCCTGTTCCGTGGGGGCTGCCCGGTGCTGCAGCATACCCGGAGTGGAGTGGCTTCCTCTCCCGTGGGAAACAAGTCGCTCTTTTGGGACTGCAATGCCTGATCGACACGGAGGGTTCAGTGGTGTGTGTGCATGGGTGTTCCTTACTGTCCAGAGCCGGGGACATCGGTGGCCTGGGATACAGGGGGTTCGAGCTGCCGTGGGTTGGAAGGGGGTCTCTCAGAGCTGGCCCTTTCCTTTAGCTGTGTGAGCAGAGTTAAAGTCAGCTAGATGGGCAGATTCCTTGAGGGATGAATTGCTGTCAAAGTGCCCAGGGTTGGATGGGCTCACCAGGGACCCCCAGGGTGGGGGACGCAGCAGAGGCACTGTCCTAACTTCATAGGTAATTGAGGGAGTCATCAGAGGAGACTGCGTGAGCTAATTTGCCAGAAAGCAAATAAGTGGAGCATGAGACCCACCCTGGGAGGGAGCATTCCAGTGCACCATGCCCGAGCACTGTTGGCACACCACGCTGGTCTGCCCACCCGGTGCTGTAGAGCCCGTGGGGGAGCACGGCCCTCCCTCTGCCCACGGGCCTCGCTGGAGCAGTGACATCACTGTGTTTACACGGGCTCGTGGCAGGGTTCTGCTGGCAGCAGTGTGGACAAGGGCCCCGTTGAATCATGCGCGGTGCTGTCAGCTCCTGTGTGCAGCCGCTGAGCTGAGGGGAGAATTGGCTGGGCTTGTGCTGAGTTCAGGCCTTTTGAGCTCAGGAGAAATGTGTCGAGGCTGCAGTTTCTTCATTGCAGTCATAGTGTTTGGCACTTTTCAGCGTGATTTTTCTTCAGGAAGCTATCAAAAGCTGAGCCATCAACAGTCTGGAGAGTTATACCAAGTTTGGTCTCTGCCATGGTGCCAATCCTCTCTGCAACCTGCCAAAAAGCCTGGTTCAAACAGGACCCAGGAATTAGCCAACAGCTCCTTGGGTTGTTTTTCCCATTCTACTGACTGCCTTGTGTGTTGCTGTGTCTCATTTTGTTCCCCTTGGGAAGTGGGATGAGGAGAGCTGGGATCACCAGGTGTTTTTGGGGACTGTTCTATCACAGCTCTGATGGCTGGTGTGGGAGGCTCCTGCCCGAGAGGGTGTTGCATTAAGAGTGCAAAGGCAGGAACGAGTCGCTGCTTCTGCCTTATCTGGCTCTGCCAGTGCCTGCTGTTTTCCAGCCTGCCAAGGAGCTCTCTTCCCAGTGCCCTGCCTGATGCAGCATGTGTGTGCCCTGTTTGTTTCCGGTCTGTAATGAAGACAGAGTGATTGCTTGCCAGGCAGCTGGAAATTCCTTAGTGCCACAAGGCAAACAAATTCCCATGGCCCTGCTGACTGCATCTGCCCTCAGCAACTTTTGCTTACCAGAGGATGGGGCACATTATTGGTCTCCCCAGCTATTCCCTCCCTTCTCCCCTTTTCCCAGCAGCTGTGTTGTGTACCAGGTAGGAACAGAGGGAAGAATTGATTCTGTGAAGCTGTTGCTCACATGCTGCTTATCCTGCCTCTTTGCAGCTGCCTTCCCTGGGCAGCAAAGTGACCCTGCATGTGCCGGTGCAGTTGGGTGCGGCAGATGCCTTGTCAGAAGGAGCATTGTCCTCTGGGTATAAATAGCCTGGCTTCTGGCAGACCACAGGGTTTGGGAACATCTCTGCCGGTGTTCTGTGGACTTTTGGCCCTGCTCACCTGCTGTAGGTGTTAGATGCACTGTGGGGAGGCTGTGCCACCACCGCTGGAAGAGCCCAAAGTGTTATATGCTGATTTATGCATCTGGTTCTGGGCTGCAGCTGGACATCAGCACTGCTGGCAGCAAGGCAGGGGCAAACAAAATTGCTTTTTGCCACCTGAGAGATGAAAGGGACAGAGGTGTCTGTCGGCTGCACAGGAACACTGGCCAGAGCTGAGGGGAGGTGGGTGCAGTCTGGGTTGTTCCAGGTGCAGTCATGTCTGTCGAGTAGTATCTGCGCAGATCAGTTCCTTAGTAGAGTGTAGTAGCACTCTGAACTAAAAAGCCTGAAGGGAGGAGGTATGTGGGGAAGAAGCAGGAGCCTGGGTATAAGTCTGTGTAAAAACAGGCCTGGGAATTGCTCTTATAGTTCTGAAGTCCTGTATTCTGTAGCAGGGAAGGAGTCTGCTCTCATCTGTTTTTCATCACTTTTGATCTTTGTTTTTGTGTGAGCACACTTTGGCTCTCAAGATAACAATGGAGAAGGTGGTTCTGGGCCCTGGCACTGCCAGGGACCAACAGGGACTTTCTCACAGAAAAGACCTGCAACTCTGGTCAACTTTATGTGACTGGGAGAGGAAGGCTGCTGAGACATTGACCTAAATTTGTGATGGAACTCCAGCGTGTTCAAGGCTTCCCCATGCTCAGGGTGCTCCTTGCCCAGGGTCACATCTTCTTGAACCATACTGGTTGCATCTTGGCGGGGGCACCTGGGGTCTGGTAGGACTGGTGAGCTTCTGAGCTGTGGTTGGGAACTATTTGGAAGGGTGTGTTAGGGTGACTTGGTCTGCTTGGGAGTGACAAGGATGAGGCTGGGAGCAAGTGGTGCAGAGTGCCAGCCTGCTGAGTCAGCATGACTAGCCTGGAGCAGCCGTGCTCTGGACCCTGCCTGCTGCTTGCCAGGCTATTTTTAAAAATGTGGCTTCTGTGTATTCTGACTCCTCCTAGTTTTTTAATTTCCCCCACCACAAGCGACAAACCAGCATTTCCACAAAGTCTCTGTGGAAGCAGGGGTGTAGAAGGGCAGCAGTTTCTTCTCAGGATCAGAGTCTGCTGCTCGTGAGTCCAGCTCAGCTGGCTGCTTGTCAAGTGTCATGCAGGGAGGGGGAAGTGGGATGTTCAGCAGCATGGGGTGTTGCTGCTGAACCCTGCCAGAGGAATGCTGTGGGCTCTGCTGCATCCTAGGGGCTAACCTGAAGTTCCTTCCCTTCCAGAACCCAACTTTCAAGGCTCTCGTGTTATGACGACCCCCAACAAAGGAAACAAGGCCTTGAAGGTAATGTGGCAGCTGGAGGAAAGGGGCGTGGGGGCAGACATCGGGGTCTGTCCCTGGTATCATAAGTGTGTGCTGCTTTCTCTCCCAGGTGAAGCGGGAGCCAGGCGAGAATGGGACCAGCTTGACAGATGAGGAGCTGGTGACCATGTCTGTGCGGGAGCTGAACCAGCATCTACGGGGCCTGTCAAAGGAGGAGATCATCCAGCTGAAGCAGCGTCGGCGCACGCTGAAGAACCGGGGCTACGCAGCCAGCTGCAGAGTCAAGCGTGTTACCCAGAAGGAGGAACTGGAGAAGCAGAAGGCAGAGCTGCAGCAAGAAGTGGAGAAGCTGGCCTCTGAGAACGCCAGCATGAAAATGGAACTTGATGCTCTCCGCTCTAAATACGAGGCCCTCCAGAACTTCGCCAGAACCGTGGCTCGGAGCCCCGTGACCCCTGCACGGGGGCCTCTCACCTCCAGTATGGGGCCCCTCGTCCCTGGCAAGGTTGCTACTACTAGTGTCATCACAATAGTGAAATCCAAAACGGACGCCCGGTCTTAGTGAAGCGAGTGTGGCCTCAGCTTGTCTGTGCAGGGCAATTAGGCACAAAACCAGCCTGGAATCCCCAAAGCACAAACCCTTTCCACATGGGTCCGGGTTCCTTTGACTTGGCCCAGGACTGGCCTGCTGATAGCTCCACTTTATTTTGTTGTGTCCAGATTGGTATGAGCAGTGGTGATGCTTCCCTTGTCCTGTGCAGACAGAGCCTTCCACCCAGTGGTCTGTAGCCCTTGGGCACCCTGGGGACAGACTGCGAGATTTTGGTTTTCTACCCAAAGAAAGTCTGTGCAGCATGGCTGATGGAAGGGCAGGGGGCTGGCCCAAGGGAGGCTTTCTTCCTGCGGGCTGGGAACCCTAATTTTTGGTCACTTCCAAAGGCTTTATTTCATGACTATTCTGGGTGGTGCATCTCGGCACCTGAACCTGCTGCTTTTGTCTCCTTTGGTACCCGTAGTTGCAGTTGGGGTGTTCTGTGTCATAGGTTTTTATTCCTTTCTGGGTGTGCCTCTGTGCCCTAACCGTGGGTTTCCCTCAGACGTCCGTGGCGTTAACTGTGTAAACTGGCAGTGGTGAGAAGGATGACACTGCCGTGCTCTGTGGCTGCAGCCCCGGTGCCCGGGGCCCTGCTGGGCCCAGCACCCTGAGGAGGGAGGAAGGGACGGTACCGTGTTGACTACAGGCCGGTTTTGTGCCTAATGTGTTGCACTGAACAAGACCAAAATCACTAGTTGTTCCCATGTTTTGAGGGTATCAAGTGTCTCTAGTGTGATGGTTTACACAACCAGTTTATGTGGTTAAATAGCCCTTTATTTAAAGAGAGAAACATCATTTTAAGAGTTATTAAATTATCTAAGTTTAAAATCGGACAGAAGAGAGAGCGTATTTATAGTCAGCTTTTTTACCTGAGAAGGAGAGAATATTTGACCATATGAATGGAAAAATATTCTCGGAGACTTTGCTAGTTAAAAGTTAATAAATAAATAATTTTAAAGTTTCTCATGAACCTCCCGCAAACTGTTTGTGGCTCTGAGGTTAGTTTTTATAAAGAGTTATCAGACTTTATTTATAAAACTTAGAAAAAGACAAAAAAAGAGGCAAGTCCTGTTTGATATCTTTTTGCAACTGTACCAAAAGTGACTTATTCTTGACCTTGCTGGCTTCTGTCGTGTCCCCTCGGGTTGGGTGCTCTGCTTCCAGAGCTCTCTGCGGCACTGTGCTGGTGCCGGTGCCGGTGCCTTTGCTGTGTGCTGTCATTTCACACTGACGTTGTTTTCCCTAAACTTAGCTGAGAGATTGAGTTGGAATCTCTCTGAATTCTCCAGAAGGATTCTGGCACACAGGCAAAGGTGCTGCTGGTTTTGAAGGCAAGACTAGCTGGCTGGTGTGGCGATGCCTGCCCAGAGGTGTGCAGTGGGAGCATGGGCAGCTCCTGCTGAGCAGCTGACACCAGGTGACTTGGTTACCTGGATATGGAAATGCTGTACTTTCCTTCCGGCAGCAAAGCTGACAGAGGAATAACATGAGGGAGACTTCGCCAGGTTTAGGAGAAGACTGATGGGATTTATCTCTGGAATTAGATCCTGTGGTCAGAATTTGTGTTGCTCTCATGGCTCCCCTGAACAAGAGGGGCAGGTCTACCTACCGGGCAGCATGGGACTAGCTGGTCCCTGGCGTCTGTCTGTTGCTGGCCAGTGAGCTGTGGCAGGGTCACTGTTATTTCTGGGGCAGCTTCTGCCTGGGGGGTTGGGAGAGTGCTCAGACTCACAGCTGTGACACAGCTGAGAAGCTGTTTGTGGTCAGGCTCCATTTTGACAAACCCTTTGACCCCCTTCTCCCTTTCCCAAAGATTTGAGCTGATTTACTGAGTTTTAGAGAAACAGGACATGAGGGTGAAGCCCATGCGATCTCCTGGCTGCTGAGGGTCATCTGAGGGGAGAGGACAGACTGGGATGACACAAGTGAAGCTGCAGCCTTGCGGGGAGGCACAGCCATAATGGGTGGGTGTTGGGGATTATTCTTTCATTGCCGAACTGATACTGCTGTCCCCTAGGCTGAGGAGCAGGTCGGCCTGAGAAAAGCCACAGTGTGGTAAGAGAGGAGCAGGTAGTTGACAGGGATTTCCTGCTGGAGGAGATCAGCTTTGCTCTGATTGAGTGCAAGTTTAGGGAGTTGTTTGTGATTCTTTTCCCAGTGAACCTCCTGAATGGGGAATAGGTTAGAACATTGCCTCTAGACTTCCCCCTTCCAGCCCTGGACTTTCTTTTCTCTGAGCTGAAGTGTTTGACATGCCACTTCCAGCGGCACCACATGGGCCATGCACTGTGCAGCACTCAGCACAGAGCTCTGGGGCTCTGGCCTTTGTCTTCCAGCTGGTGGTGTGGTGCCTGGAAGAAGTGAGCTTTTCCAAAGTACAGTTTTGGAAAAAAACAGTCCTGGGTTGTCAGTTCCAACCCTGTCCCTCCTGGACCCAGCCTGAGACTGAATTCCAGAGCACTTCAGAACCCAGCTGAGGCCTGACCTGGGCTGAGAGGAGCAGCCAAGGTGTGCGTGGAGTTGGTTTGGAGCTGAGCTCCACAGCTGGAACCTGTGGTGTGGGGAGGGCCCCGTGAACACAGCAGGGGACGTTGGGTGACCCCGGGCCGTGGAGAGCGCGCTCCCTTTGTGCCCTGCGGCAGGGAGCGCGACAGCCCTCCCTGTGGTGCTCCGCTCTGCTGTGGGGCAGGACAGGGCTGGCAGCAGCGCTCACTGCTCCAGAGGGTAATGCTCCTCTTGCCCTGCACTGCCCCTGCTTGCTCGAGCCCTGGCCTGCTCCAAGGGGCCTGTGTGTTCCATGAGGACACGCCATGCGGGGAGGAGCAGGGGAAGGCCATGGCTGAAGGGTGCGGGTGTGGAAAAGGAGCTCTGCGGCTGCTGGGCTGGATGTCAGCGAGGCCCTCGTCTCCTCCGAGTGCTGCTTCCCTGTGGTCTTGCTTTTGTTCTCAGTGAAGTGTAGGACCCCGAGCGATGTATTTCTACAGTGTCCAAGCAGTCTCTCGTCCTGCTCCGGGGCACCCGTCCCCTGCCAGCTGGCTTCCTGTGCCCGTGCGAGGTGGCCCTCGCCTGAGCCATCGTACTGACCGCTCTCTCGTGTGTAGTGTTCTGGAGTGTGACAATTCTTGTTCCTGAGGTGCTCGTCCGTTTGGTTTCCTGCTGTGAAGGGTGTCGTGTTTTCTCCTTTTCCTTGTGCCGTTCCGGCGGGCTGGGGAGGGGTCCTGCCCCAGCCTGCCTATGGAGCGTCCCTGGCACCCCCGGGATTTGTGTATCTTGTGAATTGTGTACAGTCACTCCCGGCCGGAGCCGGGGCTAGCGGACGGCGGGGTCACCCGGAAGGCCCCTGGCTCGGTGCAGGCAGTATTTATTGCTAAGTTATTGCCGTTATTTATTCTGTACAGTGTCCGCCGTCTTTGTACGCGACAATAAACCGCTTTAACAGCCGCCGCCTGCGCGTCCTTTGGGGGCCGCCCGGCGCCAGGGGGCGCTGCCGCGCGCGGGGGCGCTGCAGGAAGCGGCGCGGGGGCGCTCCGGCCGGAAGGCGGAAGCGGCGGAGCCGGGGCCGGTGGCGGAGCCGGGGCCGGTGGCGGAGCCGGCGCGGCGGTTCCGGGGCGATGGCGGCGGGCGGCAGCCTGAGCCGCTCCGAGCGGAAAGCGGCGGCACGCGCCGAGATCCTGCAGCAGGAGGAGCAGCGAGACCGGCGGAGACAGGTACGGTGCGGCCCGGCCCGGCCCGGCCCGACCCGCCGCCGCGGGCCGCCGTGAACCAGCCGTGTGCCCCGGGCAGGTGTCCCGCATCTGGAGGAAGCCGCCGGCGGAGCGCAGCCCCGAGGAGTGCCAGGTGCTGAGCGAGAGCGAGGACATCGTCAGGGAGCTGGAGCGGCGTCGCAAGCGGCGCGAGCGGCTGCGGCGGCGGCAGGAGGAGGTGGGCGGCGGGGCGGGGCGGGGCGGGGGAGCCGTGTCGGTGACGGCGGGGAGCGGCCCGGCCGCGGAGAGCAGCCCTGGGCGCGGCCGGAGCCGTCGGGCTGGCTGATGCGGGGAAGCTCTGCAGCCGCGGCGGGCCTCGGTACCGGGAACGCGGCTGCCCCACCGGGGCCGCCTTGGGTTTGTCCCCGGTCAGCCGTGCTCGAGCGGCTTCCAGGCGCGTGTGGCTGTGCGGGCACGTCTCCCGGGAGGGTGGGTCAGCAGGACTTGCTCTCTAGGCAGCTCTTTCCCATGATCCTCCGTGAAAAAACGCACATGGCCTTGTCATTGGGAAACCACTGCTGGGAATGTGTTGTTCCTTTTCCTGGTTGGGCCAAGCCCATCTTCAAACGTCCAGGCATATTCCTGTTCCTTCTGACTCAGTGGTGCAGTGTATCTCCGAAGCATGCAAACCTTTTTAGGTGTGTTTTTCAGGTGTGTGATGAACCAGAGGAGCTGAAGAGAAAGGCAGCTGAACTGGCAGCTGCCATGCGGAGTGCCAGGCACCTCGTCATCTACACAGGTGCCGGGATCAGCACGGTGGGTTTTTGGGGAGTGACTGGAGCCCCATCAGGGGGGTGGTGTTGTCTGGACTGTTCTGTGGTTCCTGAATGCTCCTTGAATGGTAATCTCTGACAACCCTGGGATGCTGCATGAGTCCACAGCCAGCACAGTGCCCAGGCTGCATCCTGGGGTCATTCCTGCTGTCCAAGAGATCCCATCCTGTGCAGGGCACATGGCCTGAGCAAGAGGACACTGGTCATGCCTCACTCAAGTCCCTTCAGTGACTTTTGGTGTAAAACCTCCAGCCAGTTAGCTCAGGAACATCATGCATTTTCAGAGATGTGGGGACAGATGGAGATTATTGGAACTTATAAACAGCAGTTTGAAAATCATTTGGTTTCAGCGGCCCAGGGGAAAGAAGTCATCTCGTTCTGCCTCTTCTGTGACATCTGTCACCTTTGTGTGAGCTCTGAGACTCCAGCCTCTGCTGACATAGAGCATGGCTCAGGGCAGAGACCGAGTGGTCGTTTCACCCATATTTGCTAGAGATGCTGAGTGGGCGGTACCAGAAACCAGAGTCTGAAGAAAATAAAATAAAGGCTCAAGAATGGAGTTCTGTGTAGGGAAATGGGAAGTACCAGGGGTGAAAAAGAGTTATGGAGGGATTCCATAACGGGTGAAAAAGAGTTATGGAGGGATTCCATAATGGTAAAATTGAAGAAAATAAGTGCTGGAGGTGAAAATGAGAGTTGGAAGGTAGGAGAAGAGAGAGAGAAAACACATGAGAAGGTGTTCCTGTAATTAGGGAACCACAGCACTGGAAAACTTGGAGTGAATGAAAAAGCAGCCATAGATGAGGTGTCTGTCATTGTCATGCTTGAGCCTGGGTTGGTTGTGTTTGTGTACAAGAGCTGTGACACCCCCCCATCAGGCCGCCTTTTCTCTCCTGGTGACAGGCAGCTTCGATCCCGGACTACAGAGGTCCCAATGGCATTTGGACACTGCTGCAGAAGGGCAGGAGCATCAGGTGAGGAGCCAAATTCTGAGATGTGTGGCAGAAAACTGATACTGGAAGAGGTTAATGGCAATTCCAACTTTTTTATTTAACCCTTGCTTCTTGTCAGGGCTGCAGACCTGAGTGAGGCAGAGCCCACGCTCACCCATATGAGCATTGCCTGCCTGCACAAGCACAACCTGGTAAGATATTTTTTCCTCACCTCACTCTTGTTCTTCTGCCTAAGAATAATAAATCAAATCCAGAAGGGAAGAAAAATCTCTTTAGGAGATTGCCTGAGTATGGTTTTGACGCAAGTGGCTGCACATCCATGTAGGAAAATATGTCTGAGTCTTTCTTAGTGAGCTCCAGGCTGCAGTTCTGGCACTTTTTCCCCTGGTGCCTTTTCTTCAACATGTTGTATTTGTACCTGGTTAGGCTGGTCTGGGGACCCAGCCACAAACCAGCCAGCCCTAGAAAAGCTCTGTTTAGCAGGAGGAGACTTTCCATTTTGCTTTCACAAAGATCTGTTCTCCACTCTCTTTTCTGGTGGGTCCTGCTCTGATGTACAGGCTGTTGATGTAATTTGGGACAGCACATCACCTGCTTGGAGCGATACCTGTGGGGTCTCTGTGAGCTCAGCATTTTGTTCCCTTCAAGGTGCAGCATGTGGTGTCTCAGAACTGCGATGGGCTGCACCTGCGGAGTGGGTTACCCCGAGCTGCAATATCTGAGCTTCATGGGAACATGTACATAGAGGTGAGTGGCCAGAGCAGGACAAAGTCATTGTTCACTGGCCTCACAAGAAGAGGATGTAAACTCTTGATCTGTCACAAGCTCAGAAGGAATTAGTGCAGTTCCCATCTTCAGGCCATCGGGTTTGAGGTGAAGTAGTTAGGAAGCACCAAACCCAACTCTGTAACTTTCTCTGTACTCACTGGAGCCTTCTATTTCTGACTCCTCTTCCTCAGCCCTGCTCAGCACGTAGCCAAAGGCCACCTGTGGCTCCACTTGCTAGTTCAGGTTTTCCAAGTTAGCATCTGATCCCTGATGACCCCATCTACATCTTTCAACATGCTGTCCCCAAAAGTGCTTTTCTTTTCAGGGAAGTGGCTGGCTCCTGGCCTCTTGTTGGCAGGATGCCAACAAGATGATGTGATGGGTTCTCTACTTTTGTCCTACACCAGGTCTGCACTTCGTGTACACCCAACAGAGAGTACGTGCGAGTGTTTGATGTGACGGAGCGCACAGCACTGCACAGGCATCACACGGGCAGGATGTGCTACAAGTGTGGGGCACAGTTGAGAGATACAATCGTCCACTTTGGGGAGAAGGGGACATTGAGACAGCCCCTGAACTGGGAAGCAGCAACAGAAGCTGCAAGCAAAGCAGATGTGATTCTTTGTCTGGGTTCCAGCTTAAAGGTAACTTTAGAGACTCGGTGAAGATTGTTAGCAGCATTCCCTCTTGGTGAAACACCTTGGTGCTGAGCAGTCTCCTCCCAAACAGACAACTGTAAACTCTGGTGTCAGGATTCGCCCACCATCTGTGATAGTCTCTCTTCCTCCCTCTTTCCCCTCCTGGTAATACATTCCTTTTCCTCTCACTGATACGGTTCACAGTTGCGTGTGCCCGTGGCTGTGCTGATCGTCTCTGCTTTGTGGCAGGTTTTGAAAAAATACCCACGGCTCTGGTGCATGAGCAAGCCCCCCCCGCGCCGGCCCAAGCTGTATATCGTGAACCTGCAGGTGAGAGAGCGCCCTTGGCGCTGGGTTTAACAGGCGTGGGCCCAAGGGCTGTGGCTGTGCGAGGCCGAGCCCCTGCCTGGCCCTGCTGGGCAGGAGCCGCCGCTGGGCAGGGCGCTCCGTGCGGTGGTGCCCGCAGCCAGCCCCGCTGTTGCCTGCAGTGGACCCCGAAGGACGACCTGGCCGCCCTGAAGCTGCACGGCCGCTGCGACGACGTGATGCGGCTGCTGATGGCGGAGCTTGGGCTGGAGATCCCGCGCTACGACCGGTGAGCGGCGCGGGCCCCGCGCGGCCGGAGCGGAGCGGGGTGCCCGCCCGGAGCCGCCGGCAGCGCCCACCGCCACGCTCTCCCTCCGCAGGGCGCGGGACCCCATCTTCGCGCTGGCCGAGCCGCTGCGCCCCGGCGAGGAAGGCACGCACTCGCGGAAGCCGGTGGCGCCGCCGCGGGAGGGGGCGCGGGAGGAGCCCCGGGAGCAGCCCCGGGAGGAGCCGCGGGAGCGGGAGCAGGCGGCGGGAGCGCGCGCCGGGGGCTGGCTCGGGCGCGGCTGCGCCAAGGGCGGCCGGCGCAGGAAGAGCCGCTGAGCGGGCCGGGCGGGGCGGGGCGGGGCGGGCCCGCCGGTGACAGCGCGGCCATGCTGCGCAACGGGGCGGCGGGC
>JAWWTY010000038.1:240301-253903 GCA_035222235.1 Margarornis squamiger
CCCCGGCCCGTGCGCGTCTGGTTCGACGGATGGTGAGTGGGGCGGGCGCGGCGCCGCAGAAATAAACCGCATTGGCTACGCTGGTGCCTCCGGCTGCTCTGTCACGGCGGCGGGACGGGCACGGGGCCGGGGCCGGGGCCGGGGGAGAGCGGCGGCCTCCGCGGCGGGGTGCCATGGAGCGCCGGGCGAGCGGCAGGACGGGCCGTTCGGGAGCGGGGAGCGGGCTCGGTGTCCGCACCGGCCTCGGGGGGGCCGGGCCGGTCGCCCCCGGCCGCAGCCCGCACCTGCCGGGCGGGGGGCCCGGAGCCCGCAGCGCCGACCGGAGCCGGCTCCCTGGGGCGATGGGGCTGGGGCTGGGGCTGGGGTGGGCCGGCCCTGCCCGGCAGCAGAGGGACCTTCAGCCCCGGGGCAGGTTGCCCACGGATCCCAGCGAAGCGCGTCCCGCTGTGCTCGGGCTCACGCGGCCCTTCTCGTTCTAGCTATGACATGGTGCACTATGGCCACTCGAACCAGCTGCGCCAGGCACGGGCCATGGGCGATTACCTGATCGTTGGGGTCCATACGGATGGTAAGAGGTTATTCCAGGTTTCACCTTGTGCAGCCCCTTGAATCCCCCAGCAGCGTTAGCCCCGAGAGAACCGAGTGCTCCTGATGTGGTCAGGTTTTTTCCTGCATCTGTTCCATGAGCAGCAGTGTCCAGGAGAAAAGTGTCCTTTCCTGGGTGAGGGAGTGGAATTAACCCTGTCATGCTTTCAGAGTGAGGGTTAGGTGGGTCAGACCTTGCAGGCTCTGAGGGGTGATCTGCATTCCGTGCTGTAAAATCAGTTGAAGATCAGTCTGGTTTGGCTGGTATAAGCTGCAGAACTGATGTTCCAAAACAAGTTGCTGTGTGGAGAAAAGTAATTTCAAGCCCATCTGGGATTTAAGTGACAGGGACAAGTGCATGTGCAGATGTACCTTAAATAGGTTTATGGATGCAGAATTTCTAGCATGAGACAAGCATAGTATGAAGCTACTGTTTAAGAGGGGGATTTCCCCCGGGGAGATGCCAGGGTGCCCAGCTCATCCCATCAAGAGGAAGTATCTGGGTACTGGGAAGCACTAAGACCTTTTGTCCTCCAAGCAAATTCCAGGGCCCTTGTTACATGCTTAGGAAATGGAACTGAATCAAAATCTTTTCTTATCTATTGGGGCTTCCTTCATTACAGACCGATCCCAAGCTGAGGATAATCCTGCAGTGAAGTTCACCTGCCACTGGAATGAGTGAGGCTGCTGTGGCTGAGAGTCTCTGTAGCTACAGAACATACTTCTAACTGGGTTTTAACTGGATTTTGTTTCTCCCCAGAGGAGATTGCCAAGCACAAGGGCCCTCCTGTCTTTACGCAGGAGGAGAGATACAAAATGGTGCAAGCCATCAAGTGGGTGGATGAGATTGCTCCCGGAGCTCCCTATGTCACCACACTGGAAACTCTGGACAAGTACAACTGTGACTTCTGTGTGCATGGGGGTGAGTGATGTCAGGCAGTGGCTATGCTGACAAGGGCCCTTGGGGGCTGCGTGCTCAGGGTGCCTTGCTGCTAACCAAGCAACATCCCACCTGGCGCTGGGGATCAGGGGTACCTGTGGTGTGCAGAGCTCTGCCTTCCCAACACCTGTACTGGGAAGCATAGCTGCTCCTTGTCTGGAGAAACATGTTGGTGGGCTCAGCATCTTGACAGTGAGCAGAGCCCTTGGTTTTAACCAGCCCTTTCACTTACCAAGGTGAAATGTTTCACAATTATCCTGAGATTGCCCTTAGCACCAGCAGAAATTCGTGCAAAGGGGAAAGTAATTTACAAAACTTAAATGTGAAAAACACTTTAAAAGTTAAGCATGCAGAAATACAATGATGTTTATATATACTTATTCTGGGAGGAGATCAGATTTGAAAAGCTTCTCTCTTCATCCGACTGATAAGCTGTTCAGGGGCTCAGCTGACCGTATGGCCAGAGACCTAGTTCTTACTGTGAACACTTTTTGGTGTACTGTGGCTGGAGAGAACCAGGGTTCTGAGGAAACATTCTTGCTCTGGGACTCTGTCCCTTCCTGGACTGCTGCTGAAGCTCATTCAGCTTCAGCCCCTCCTCCTTGCCCCTTGGAAGGAATTTTGTTAGTTTGACCAGGAGTAGTCTTTGCACTCATTTTGTGTATCTCTCATCTGATCCCAGCCACCTGCTATCGATAAGCTAAGTGTTTCATTAAATGTAGATAAATCCTTAATCTTTACAAGATAGATATGCTTTTTCACGTGGATGGGGTGGCTATAAAATTCCTCATTAACCTCATTGCCTGCCCTGAACATGTCTGGGGTACGTGACCTCTTAGAGGGCTTAGTGAGGGGTTGTGGCAGTAGAGGAGTCCTCGTGGTCTCTGCTGCAGCTGCCCTCATTTGTCCCCTCTGCCAGATCATTCTGTGTTTCTCCCTGAGCAACACCCTTGCTCCTGCAGTTTTGCCAGGTGTTTGTGCAAAACCTGAGTTTGGAAATAGTTGAGCTTACCTGGGAAGGCGACAGCAACCCTACTGTTTGTGCCTCTCTCCTCACACTCAGAGTTGTGCTGCCAGTGGGTTCCCTTCTGTCTCTGTGACCTGAGGGGAGGGTGTGAGGTTTTAGAACTGAGCAGGACTGAGCTACCTGACTGTGTGGGAGCACTCGTGGACTGTCAGTGACTGCTCTGCCCTCCAGCTGGTTTGGCAAAGGGTAGTCAGCTTAGCTTTCACTTGTGAAGGTTTTGTATCATCACCAAAGTAGGTGAGACATGTTTCTGCAGAGGAAGTTTGGAGCCATGTGCCAGAGATGAATTGGAATTGCCTCTGTGGAGGGGTCACTGGATGTCACTGAAACTGCCATCATTAAGGGGAAGAATTTTCTGTTGGATGACTGTTTCGTTGACTGAAAACCTGTAACATGAACCAATGGCTAAAACCAGTCCTAGAGGAGCTAAAAGGTGCTTTTCAGTGCTGAGAGAGGTGCTGTGGGTTTATTGTCATTCAGACAATAATCAACTGTGCCTGCTACTTGATCAGTGCAAGGGTACCTGGCTCAGATTTTCTGGGCTCTCTGAAAAGCAGTGGGCCAGATGGGTAATGGCATTTAACATCCAGGAATATCCGTATCTTCACAGAGACAGCAGTCTTACAAACTCCTGGTGTTTCTGTGGGGCACAGGATGGGTCCCTCATGTATACGCAGGAATTTGGATTGCAGAGTTCTAGTCTGACTTTGGAATGGGACCTGCTCAGCTGCTGCCTTTGTGCTGGAGGGCTTGGGGCACAGTTCTGAGGCTTTTCTCTCTCTACAGATGACATCACCTTAACTATTGATGGCAAGGACACCTATGAGGAAGTGAAGACAGCAGGGCGATACAGGTAACCTGTTGCTGCTTACCTTCTTACCCTCGTTTGGGCAGAGTTTCTGGGATCTCGTGCCTCGGAGGGAAGTCAGATGAAACACAACTATCTTGAGGTCACACCTGAATTTGGCTAAATGTGTCAGAGCTTCAGTTTCTCCCAGCATTTTGGCTTCAGGAAAGTGGGGCAGACAGCCCTGCCTGAGGGGGCCATCCAATTCCTGGCTGGTTCTGGTTTTGAAGTCCCACCAGGAGCTGGTTCTGTTTGGGAAGTCTGGCCAAGGGAAGTGTTCCTCACATGAGCAGTTGCTATGGCATGAGGATGATGCAGGGACTCAGCAAATGAATGCTATACTTGATACTAGGGATAGGGAGAAGGATGGCTTTCTCAAGATGGCCCCTGGTTTGCATTTACCAGGTGTCAGAGGTCTTCCTGTGCTAATGCTGGGAAGACAGAGGCATACACTCCCGTGGCTTCTACTTCATCCTTTGCTTGTCTCACAGGGAATGCAAACGCACCCAAGGTGTGTCCACCACCGACCTCGTTGGCCGCATGCTGCTCATGACTAAAGCTCACCACAGCAACATAGTGAGTAAGAGGGCTTTGGGTGGGAGCTGGAGTCCAGGGCACGTGCCAGCTCTTCCCTTTTGCTGTCCCAAATGGCGATAGTGCTCCTGGGCCTGGCTCCCAGATGCATGGAGAATGGGCAAGCTGATTATGGGCAGTGGCAGCAAAACAACCTGCTTATGTTTGCTTAAGCCTGTCTGAGATCACAGTGTGATCTCAGCACGTGCTGCTTTGGGAAGGTGTGGCAGGATAAAGGCTGTGTGGCCTCATGATCAGTGTGGGCTTTGGGAACATGAGAGGAACTGCAGGCCAGCTCGCAGCTTCTCCCAGCGTGAAACTGCACAGTGCAGCCACATTGATCTGTCAGCCCAGGGCTGCCGGAGTCGGAAACTCCTCTCCCTTCCCACTGAGCTTCATTCTTCTGCCTTCTGCTGTCTCTAGTCTGATCAGACCTTTCTTGAGTCTCAGCTCACCCTCTGGTTGGGAGCTAACTTAACCAGGGGAAAGTAAAGGAAGTGGTTTTATGTCGGTTGAATGAGTTGAATTTACTGAGTAATGAAGCAATCCATGAATGAAATCATCTGGATAACTGCAGGGACAAGACGAGGGAACCACAGGAGAGTTTAGGGGAAGAGGGAGATGTTTTGGTGTGCTGAGCTGTTAGACTAGCTTAGCTGTAACATGTGAGTTCACACCAAGATCTGCCTCATGCTGCTGGCTGCTGCAAAGACCCGAGCCTGGCTCTTGTGAGGGTCTTTGGCAGGAAGAGGGATGCTGTCCTGTCAGGGGCTCTCTTGGCTGAGGGAGGATTCGGGTGTGCAGCACTATTGGCACTGCAGGCTGGGCAAGAACCACCTTTGCTGCTGGTGCCAGGCTGGGATCAGACAAGGACACATTTCCTCTGACTCATGCTGAGACCCAACTCTGGTTTAGGTATTAACCAGTTTGTCAGCATTCAGTGCCACAGATCTATGTTGTGCAGTTTAAGCCTGGCCTTCCCACACACAAGCATATCTTGGTTGGATGAGCTGTGCAAGTGCTTAAACATTTTGACTCTTTATCTCCCTTCAGGATGAGGACCTAGACTATCGGAAGCACACTGACAACTTTGGGAAGGTAATGTGAGTTTTGGTCGTGGACGTCTGGTTGTTGTCCTGCCTGAGAAAGATTCCCAATGTGCTTTCTGGCCTATTGCAGGCTTGGTTGTTCCCCCACATGTAGTAGTAATGTCTTGGTGAATATCTGCTGCCCCGTAAGGCAGCACCTGCAGTAGGTTCAATGGGCAGGTGTGGCACAGGGCAGCACGTGAGCTGTCCTTCAGCAGGACCTGCTGAACCTGCTGGGTTCCTTCCTTGCTTGTAAATTCCTTCCTGCTGCTTCCCCTGGGACCCACTGCCTGTGGTTCCAGCCCAGGGACTGCTTCTGTGGATGCTCCTTCCAGTGCTCGTGTTGTTTTGGAGGTGTTGCCTTGGGTCTGAGGCGCGTTGGTGCAGCAGGTACATGGCCACACTGTGCTGCAGAGCTCCAGGGTCCAGTGCTCAGCTTATGCTGCCTTGCAAGAGCCATCAGCCCTGTTTATTTCCCTGGGAGCTGGATTGTCCCTGGTTAATGAGCTGTGCTTGCAGCTTGAACCAGTCTTTTTTCACTCACAGGGGGTTTGCTGCCTGGCTGAATCATCCTTAGTTCCCCACCACATTGGGTTATTTGAGCAGGTGGTATGGGGCATGTTGCTCCAGCATGGCTGTTTGCTGGGGCTTGGATCTGAGGAGAATGGATCAGGGCACCGTATACCTTGCATGACCCTGAGAGCTGAGCTGTCTGCGTGCTGCCCTTTGCATGGCCTGCCCTGGCCTTGGCTGCAGTGTCTGTGTCCTTTCAAGTCCTATGGAGTAGCTTTGGGGAGCGGAGAGGGTGACTTGGTGACTGTTTGCACAACTGCCACACGGTGGAGACTGAGCTCTGTCCTTGGAGTTGAGATGATCCCCTTCCAGCCTGGCCAGACAGATGCCCTGAGGCTTGGCAGAGCATAGGTAGGTAGTGTGTGGTTTCCTGAGCATGCCTGCCTCTCATGAAAATCGGAGCCTTCCCTGTTGCCTTCCTCCTTCCTGAGCTTTCTTCTCGGCATCTCCTTTAGCTGGCTGCTGAGGGGATGATTTAGACAGAGCATAAAGGGCTTTTGTGAGATTGCCTAAATATTTGGTGCCAGGAATGTATAAAGTCCAAGCTGCTGGGAGTTGTGACAGTTGCCAGAAAATTCAGGCGAGCAGGTTGCCTCGTGTTGCACTCTGAGTTGTCCAATCCCCTTCACAGAGCCCAAAAAGAAACCATGTCTGGTGTGTGTTTCCACAGGGGCCCAAAGGTCACAGTCCGTGGACTGGTGTCTCACAGTTCCTGCAGACATCCCAGAAGATCATCCAGTTTGCATCAGGGAAGGAGCCTCAGCCAGGAGACACCATCATCTATGTGGCTGGAGCCTTCGACCTGTTCCGTATCCTTGACTCTGTTTTGTTGCAGCATTGGTCTTTGTTTGATGTTTTCATGTTAGGAGGCACCTGACTGGATATTTGCCTCTTTATTTTTTTTCTTTTTCTGTAGCTGTACGTGAGGGAGGGGGAAGGAGTTAATTCTTCCTGGCAGCTTCTTAGTCACAGGATGCTGAGAAAGGAGTTAAAGCTCTTCTCTGGAGACATCTGTGGCTACTGGAGGATTTCAGGAAGGCAGTTGAATACTCTCCATGCTCTAGTGATCGTGGTGAGGACAGACTGCCATAGACCAAGGTATTGCAACAGGGCACCTGGAGCCGATGCTCTGTCCCTGGGACAGGCTTTGAGGCTTTGTGCCAGAACACCTGGAACAGATAGTAATTCTGGACACAGGCAAAAACTGAGTTTTGGTGGAGCTGAAAAGATCTCTGGCTTTTGTCCAGAATCTGTGGAGCCTGAGGAGGGAGGCAGCTACTGTTCTTAGAATACAGGCAATGAGTAGTGCAACAGTTAACTCCTTGGGATTCCTGTCTCCCACTGTCATTTTGCAGTGATTGTTCCTGTCTTCCTTTCCTTATTTTCCATGTGAGCTTCAGTTCCTTAAACAGATCTGCAGATGTTGGGCACGTAGATTTCCTGGAGAAGGTTCACCAGTTGGCAGAGAAACCCTACATCATTGCTGGGCTGCACTTTGATCAGGTCCGTGTAGAACCTGTCCAAAGGCAGAGCAGCTTGGCCCTGTTTTCTGAACCAGGCAGGCTGTGCCCTGGGAGACAGGACAGGGATGTATTGGCCAATACAGGAATTTCATTTTGGGAGAGAGTGAGAGGAAAAGAGGTTGCTCTATCTCTCCTCTGACTGTGCCTGGTGCTTTGCCATAGGAGGTGAATCGCTACAAAGGGAAGAACTATCCCATCATGAACATCCACGAGCGAACCCTCAGTGTCCTGGCCTGCAGGGTGAGTGGGTGCCTCTGTGCTGTTTGAGAAATTCCCTGGAGCTCGGTGGTGGTCACCTGTGCCCAGTGATCTTGCATGAGTTCCTTGGTGTGCACTGAGAAGGCAGAGGTGACACAGATCATTTGAGGCTGCCGGAGGTGCTGATGAGCTCTTGGGAAGCTCTGCTGAGCTCCTGCGCTCATGACCTGTCTGGCTGGGCAGCAGGGGCTGTGTGGCTCCATGTGGATAGACATGCTGGTAGAAAACTCCCTGCTCCCTGCAGCAGGGGAGAAAATTCCTGAGACAGAACTGTGGGGAGCCCCAGAAACATGGTGCCCTGAGCAATTAACTTTTTGGATTTACTCTATAGGCATAGAAGGAATGTTTTTTAGGGGAACAAAAAAAGCTGCTGTGTGACAAGCAGTGGCTGCTGAACCTATTTCCCTTTTCCCTTATTTGAGTTCCTGACTATAGCCAGGTGACCTGCTCAGGTCTCTTTAGGAAGTAGGTGGCCTCTGGCTTGGGGCTGGTTTTTTGTTTGGTTGGGGTTTTTTTCAAATCTGAACTCTACCTGGTTCCTTTTCTAGTACGTCTCGGAGGTGGTGATTGGAGCTCCCTATGCTGTCACTGCTGATCTGTTGGATCACTTCAGGGTGAGTCCTTGCATACAGATGGACATGAAGATGCTGGTGTGTGATGGGCCTGGGGAGGTGAAGTTGTGCAGGACAACACAGGGGTGTAAGAGAGAGGTGTCCTGCTCAGTGGGTTACAGGGGAGCTCCAGAGGCACTGCCAGGCTGGTGCAGGAGAGTGGTTTTGCTGGTCTCCAAGCTGTCTTTAGTGGGAGCAGTGGCAAGGGAACATCCCTGTTGTCTTTTGGATCTTATCAACAGCTTTGTGTCCTTCTCCAGGTAACACTTGTGTGTCACGGTATGACTGAGGTGGTGCCAGACAAGGACGGTTCAGATCCATACGAGGTAAGGTACCAGCTGCTTTGTCAGCATTTGGTAGACACAGCCTGGCTCTGGTTGTGTTCCTGAGCTGAGAAGGTGTATTGCAGAGGGTGCTGCCTGGGCAGGCCTTGGCGGATGATGCCTTTTTTTATCCACTCTTGAGGGCAGCTACTTGGAGCAGAGACTGTAAGTCATTCCCAACAGCTCCACTCTTACTGACAATGTTTTGCTCTGCTTGTTTCTGATGCCTTCATGGCAGGGTGAGAAATCCTGTGTGCTTTGCTCTGTGCAAGACCTGAGCAGCTCCCATGCACATGTTTGTTCTGCCTCAGATCACTGTGCATCCTGCCTGGCTGGGTGCTGCAGGACCTGCAACAGCTTTGCTCAGCTGTCACTGATGGGCTGCACACCCAGGTCCCATGTGTTTTCACAGGAACCAAAGCGACGTGGCATTTTCCAGCTGGTGGACAGTGGCAGCAATCTCACCACAGATCTAATTGTGCAGAGAATCATCAAGAACAGGTTGGATTTTTTCATCTCCCAGTTCTGTCACATACTATTCTGTCCAGAGTGTCTGGGGATTGATAAATGGGATCAAACAGGGAAAGAAGGGGTTATCTAAAGGCACAGAGTGAACTGGTCCTTCCTTTTCCATAGCTTGGGCAGGCTGTAAGTGTGGGTGTACCAGTCTGTACAGGGAAAGGAACAGCTGAACTTTGCTGTGTCAGAAAGCACTGAAAGGCATGTTTTTTGTTTTGTTTTGTTAATGAAAAATTTCCTTGCTGTATCCTGGGGGAAAGAGCATGTTACTTCTTTCAGAGCTTTGCTCTTTTAGGCCTGACCCCTTCACCTTTAGTGACCATGGGGCTCGGATCAGTGGTAAATTTGATTTTGGTGTTACGGTACTACGTGATCTGTCCCAGGACAGCCCAAGATCAAAATAGTAGCTTCTGCCACAGAGGGAGAATTAAGTCGTGTGGGACCAATGTGGGAGCCCAGGACTGCAGAGTCATGGCAACAGCCAGGGGGAGCTCTGGGAGAGGCTGTGGAAGAGTTTGGGGGCCCCAGGAGGGTTTCTTGTATGGATGGATGAGCATCTCATGGTGTTGCGTGATTGATGCAGGCTGGAGTTTGAAGCTCGGAACCAGAAGAAGGAAGCGAAAGAGCTGGCTGTACTGGAGGCCATGAGGAGACTGGAGGAGGAGAAGCAGTAGGCTGCAGTGTGGATGTGTGGGCCACAGAGCGCCGCAGCAGCCTCACCCTCTGCGGGAGGAACAGCTCTTCAGGAAGGGAGCCCTGAAGCGGGGGCAGCGGTGCCAGCACGCACGATGTGCTGTCCTACCCTCTGCTGTTCTAGCTCCACCTGCACTAATTATGCAGACATAACGAGTTGGGCTCCCGCTGCCTAGTTTTATCTCTGTTAATCAGCCCCCATCCCCTTTCCCTGGAGATTTGAAAAAACAATGGTTTTAATTATAACTAATGTTTTAACATGTTGATGTGCTTTTACCTTCTGCCATCTCTGGCTCTTAGTAGGAGGGAAGTGGAGCAGCTACCCAGGCCCCTCTGTCCTGCCAGACTCGGGTTTCCTGACCAGGGTCTGTGTTCCAGAGTAGCCCCTTGGGCAGTGGTGGGGACAGCCTGACAGACAATGAATGGCCTCAGATGGGGGGACACGGCCCCCACAGTTCCTCCTGCAGCTTTTACTTAGAGACCTGGGGCTGTCAGTGCTGGCCGCTGGAGGTGCTGGGTCTCCTCAGCTCCTGCCCCCGCACAGACCAAGAGCTACTCCTGGGTTGAGCTGGATAAAGGCAAATAATTTGCTGCTGCAGTGACAGGCAGCAGGGGGCAGGTGATGCAGGGACCTTCCATCAAGGCATTTCTCCACATGAGACGTGGGAACCCTGGGGGCTTCTCCCAAAGGGTTTTGTGAGGCAGCAGGACCTGGTGCCTTCCGAGGACCGTGCTCAGAGCCCCCCATGTTGCTGCTGCCAGAGTCCACCTTGTGCTCAGTGGGTCACCCAAGGGTGAGACCTGGGCAGGTGAAGTTTCAGGGCTGTTTTCTGAGGGCTGACATGCAGCACACGTGCCCCTGCAGGGCAGCGCAGGGCCTGAGGAGGATGAGTACTGGGCTGAGCCCCTTCTGCCTCTTACATTCCAGGGTGCTGTGGTGGGTGTCCTGAGCTGCTCCCTGCACTGTGTCAGACAGTCCTCCCAGGCCTGGTCTGGTGTCCTTGCTCTTGTACACTTTTGTTGCTTATCATTAATAAAATGTTGAAGAGTTGTGTGTTGGTCTCTTTGGAGCTTGAGCCCAAGTAGCAGAAAGGGGGTACAGGGAATGTATGCTGGGACCCCACCATGCTGGGGCTGAACACGTTCCCTTGTGCAGCTCCCACAGCTTCCAGTCCTGGGCCTGGCCCAGTGGCTCCTTGCCCCCAGAGCAGCTCTGCCTCTGAGCTCTCAGGCCCTTTCCAGGCTCTGCCAGCTGCAGAATGCAAATTCCCCCTCTGCAGTTTGCGGCCCCCTCCCACAGGCAGTGCAGAGGATTTTGTCCCTAAGGGCAAACAGCTCAGTCCCAGTGATGCATCTGCCCCAGGATGAGCATGCACTCAGGACAGGGCAGGTACTGCTGGTATTAAAAAATGACAGAAGCACTTTATTGCTGCTGTCACCAGGTGTGTGCTGCTGCTGTAACTGCTGTGGGTGGAGATGGCAGCCTCACTGGCTCAGCTGGAGCACAGCTTAGCTGCTGTTCCTTGGGGCTTCAAGAGCTGCTCTTGAGTTCACTGAAAACTTTTGACATAAGATGTGCCTTCCTCCAAGTGCCTCTGAAGCTGAGCTGTTCACTGACAACCCCTGACTTCCAGGGGCACAATTGAGTGTGGAGTTAAAATGGGACAGGGATGCAGGGAAACGGCCTGAATTCCAAGTTTGTGATTTTCATTGTTTTCTATGGTTTGTTGGTTGTGGGGTTTTTTTGTTTTGATTTGTGGAGTTCCCTTTCCATCTCCCTCAGGCGTGGATCAAGACTGGTTCCTGCACCATCCCAGGGGAGCCCCCCTTGGATGCAGATTGCAGTGAGCGTTCCCTCAAGTGCTTGTAGCCAGTGCCTATAAGCATAGCCCTGATCCTGCTGAGGGGAGGGGTGGCTTTGGCCCAGACTCCCCCCACCAAGCAGGGCTGCAGCTCATCCCCAGCATCTGCACATGCAGGGATCCAGGCAGGAGCTCAGCACTGGGACTGTGGTTGGAGTCAACTCAGTGTTACTGCTCAGCTCAGCACCACGCTGACCTTCCCAGGGCAGGCACTGAGCCATAACCCACCATGCTGATCCTCCCCACAGCAGGGACGCTGAGCCACGTCCCCTGCAGCTGTTGGTGGCCCTAGTACCCACCAAGGTTCCTGCACAGGCACAGCACCAGCAGAGCCTCCACCTGGGCTGGACTGTGCTAAGGATGATGCAGTAGGTCAGGGCCCTGGTGGGTCAGGTCTGATGCTCTGAGGGGAAGGGGAGATTCCTTGGCTCCTGTCCTAATGAGCACGGTGGCCACTGGGGTCAGGCACAGCCTTGGGGACCCTCCCAGGGCCAGGGACTGTGACCAGATTGGGTGCTCTGCTCCTGGCCTCACCCCTGGGGAGGAGGTGGCCACCCCGGGTACCTGTCCAGGGGTGCCTTTGTGAGGAGACCCGCCCTCATCACTGAGCTCATGTGCTGGTGCTGGAGCTGCCCCAGGGTCTCCTGCAGTGCAGAGTCAGCAGGGGGTTGCAGCGGGACAGGTTCAGTGCAGGGTCAGGAGTACCTTTCTGTCCGGGGGGTCAGGGACAGGAGCACCATGCCTGTGGTCACTTCCTGGCCAGCACAGCCCCTCCACCCCTGCTGTCCCCACACTGTGCCCTCAGGGCTTGGGGATTTTGTTCTGCCGGGTGTCTGAGCAGCCTTGGCAGCTGACTCAGAGCTACCCAGATCCCCGCCCCACAGCATTTCCCTACCCTGCAAGGACAGACACGACAGAGCCAGCCCAACCACGTTTATTGTCTCCGCAGAGCCCTCAGTGCCAGCTCGGGCAGCTGCACCCTTCCCGGGCTCCGAGAACACAGTCACATTCGCCCTGCACTGCAGAGCTGTGGGGACTCCCGGCAGTGCCCGGCGGCTCCGCAGCTCGGGGTCCACATCCGTCACGCACAGCACCTGCGGGAGGCACGGGCACCAGCGCGGGGCCGGCGGGAGCTGGCAGAGCACCGCGGGAGCAGGGGGGCCCCGGTACCGGCAGTGGGAGCACAAACCACGCCCAGTGTCCCGCAGGGAGCAGCCCGAGTCCCGGTACTCACGGCGGGGCCTGCGGGCCGGGCAGAGCCGTCGGTGCCGGAGCGGCGGGTGTGCGATGGGCGGCGGAGGCTGGAGCAGCCCCGAGGCTCTGCCTACCGAGCAGAGGCGGGGCCGGGCCGCCTGCCGGTACCAGGGCTCGGAGGGGCGAGACGGGACGGGACGAGCAGCGCTCGGGGCCGCCACTGCTTTTATAGCCGGGCGGGGGTCCCTCCTCGCCCGCCCCCGCCGCAGCGGTGCGACCCGCTCCCCGGGAACGCAGAGCCTCCGGTGCGCCCGGCAGAGCCGCCTGTCGGCCCCGCCCCGCCCCGCCGGTTATTGAGCGGGCCCGGGGCGGGCGGGTGGCCGGGCCCCCGTTCCCCCGGCCGTGCCCGGTGCCGCCGTCACTCGCGGAACTTCCACTCCTGGCGGCACATGGGGCAGTGCTGCTGCACCTGCTGCGAGTTCAGCCACTTCAGGATGCAGTGCATGTGGAAGCAGTGCGAGCACTGTCCCCACACCAGCGGGCAGTCGTCGCCGGGCACCTTACCTGCGGCACGGACACCCCGTCAGCCCTGCCCGGTGCGCGATGCCCGGTGCGCGGTGCCGGTGCCGCACTCACAGTCGGGGCAGCAGCCGTTGAAGGCCATCCGGCAGATCCCGCAGTTCTCGTCGTTCGCCACCCACAGCCAGGACGCGACCCCGTGCCAGCTCCGCACCCGCACCCGCATGGCGCTGTCCCCGTCCCGGTCCCGGTCCCGCCGGAAGTGCCGCCCCCCCCAGCGCCCCGCGCGCCCGCCGCTCCGCGCGCGCCCCGCCCCTTCCGCCTCCGGCGCGGGCGCAGCGCGGCCGGAAGTGCGGGCGGGAACGGAGCCGCCATCATGGCCGACAAGATGGACATGTCCCTGGACGACATCATTAAGCTGAACAGGAGCCAGCGCGGGGCCGGCCGGGGCGGCCGGGGCGGCCGGG
>JAWWTY010000038.1:254028-281333 GCA_035222235.1 Margarornis squamiger
AGCCGGGTACGGATCGGGCGGGCGGGGCTCGGGCCGGCGCGGCGGGACGGGACGGGACGGGACGGGGCGGCGGGTCCGCGCGGGGCGGCGGCGCGGGCGGCCCTTTGTCCGCTCCCGGCGCGGCCGGGGGGCTGCGGGGCCCAGGCGCCCGTCAGCGACGTCCCGGTCTCGTTGCAGCCGAAGCAGCTCCCCGAGAAGTGGCAGCACGACCTGTTTGACAGCGGCTTCGGGGCGGGGGCCGGCGTGGAGACCGGAGGGAAATTGCTCGTCTCCAACCTGGACTTCGGCGTCTCGGATGCGGACATCCAGGTGGGCCTCGGGGCGGCGCCGCTGAGGGCGCGGGGGTTTCATTCATTGCGCGGGGCCGGGTACCTGCGGGAGCCCTGTCGGCTCCGCTGCCTCCTGCGCCCGGGCCGAGGATGCCTGGGCGAATCCGCCAGGACGGAGTTTGGGCCGCGGATGCCTGCCTCGACACGGTCCCGGTGGTCCCGAGGGGGGCTGGAAAAGCCGGTTTGTCGATTCTTTCTAAGTGGCTGAGCCATGGCACAGGCGGGAACGATGCTGCGCCTCGGCTGGACCGAGCTGAGACCGGAGAGCTCCCTGTGAGCTCTGAACTCCCGCTCGGTGCAGCTGTAGCCGTCCGTCACGGTGCTGGGTGTGTGTCCCGGGGCTCTGCTGCTCCGGCGCATCGTGTTCTGCTGGGCCTCTAGGGATTCCCAGGCTCTACCGTCTGTGTGACCAAGCAGTTATCTGTGAGGGGAGGGTTCCCCTGTGCTGGTGTCCGGGTGTCCTATGGCCATCCCTTGGTCAGAGCCTGCAGTGGGTGCTTTGTGCCCTCTGCCCGGGGGCTGGGGCTGGGGTGATACACAGCCACTGTGGACCCTGAGCTGAGCAGGAATTGGGTACCAAGTGTGTCCCCACCTGGGACTCCTGGCCCAGGCACAGGGTGATGTGTCCTATTCAGGGAAAACCAAACGGCCGCTGTCAGACCTTGCTCATCATCCTTCAGTCCAGTCCCTCCACACACCGATCTGGCTGTGTCTGGGGAACTGGAAGGGAGCTCTGTCAGGTCACCTAGTCAGCCAAGTAGAATGCTGCATAACCCCTCTTTTCTTCACATGTTTTCATTTCCATTCCTGCAGGTTGAGTGTAAATAAGTTCCTGTTTGTTGCAGTGGGGCCAGGGTGTAAAATGCAGCGCCTGCACAAGCTGCCCTGGGGGTTTGTTTAGCAGCAGAGATCACTTAATGCCTTTGGCCCTGTTTGTTACTCCCAGCCCCACAATTTTGTGATGCCTCAGGTGTAGGGTTGGTTTTGTTCCTGTGCTAATTCCTTGTTGGGTGGTGCAAGCAGCCGAGGGAGCTCTGCCTGCGGAGAGGCTGTGCAGTGTCACTGCCTGTGTCCCTGGGTGGGACCCTCTGGGCCCAGGCTCCAGGCAAGGCTGGCACAGTTTGGTCAGGCCACAATACAGCTGCTGGGGACCCTGTGCTGCTCCCCTCCAGCAGCCCTGCTGGGAGTGCCACAGCTCGGGACCAGGTTGGCATGGGCAGGGCTGGGCTGGGCATTGCAGTGCCGGGCAGTGTGGGGCAGGGCCGGGCAGTGCCGGACCTGGTGGAGCTGTGCAGGGGCCCCGTGGCACAGCCCTGGTGGAAAATTCACCACTGTGAAGTGTCCTTGTTTACTTCCCAAATGCAGCACCTGTGAAACAAAATTGGTGGCTTCATTGCTGCCTCTTCCAGCCTTTTTAGCAGCAAAGGACCTCAGCAGGGAACTTTGCTGGTCTCTGTTTTTGGGGGATGTTCCTAATAGGCACAAGTAAAATACAGTGCAGCTGCCATCGTCTTGTGGATTCCTGCGCTTACATGGCTCATTTTCTGTGGGAAGGATGTCTGGGGTCTGGAGTGTTTTCAATAGTCGCCCCTTTGACTCAGCCTCAACAAACACCCCTGGTTTCCCTGGGAAAAGAAACAGGTCGACATTCCTTGGGTCTGCTTCAGTGGCTGTAGATGTGCTCTGCAGGAGGTCAATGCAGAGTCCTGCTTGGTTTTGCTGCCTGTCACAACTCCCAGAGATCCTCCTGCAGTGCTGTGCTCCCCTGTGCTGTTGACGCTTTTCCCAGGCTGTCCATGGCAGTTGGAATGGTGACAGTGCTCGCCGAGCGTGGCTGTGTGGGGAGCTGCCATGCTGGCAGTGCTGATGGACGGGTGCACTCCTCTCCCTCTCACTCTCAGGAGCTCTTTGCGGAGTTTGGGACCTTGAAGAAGGCAGCTGTGCACTACGACAGATCTGGTCGCAGTCTAGGGACGGCAGATGTGCATTTTGAGAGGAAGGCCGATGCTCTGAAGGCAATGAAGCAGTACAATGGGGTCCCCTTGGATGGTGAGTCTGTGTGGCCATCTCCATGGCCTGTTTGTGTGGCTGGGGTGGAGCAGCAGGCTCCACCTGTGTACCTCCCCACACCCACATCCCTCCCTCCCAGCTATGTCCTGTGCAGGCTCATGGTTGCTATCCCTCCCTCCAGGGCGCCCCATGAACATCCAGCTGGTGACATCACAGATTGACACACAGCGGAGACCAGCACAGAGGTGGGAGAGCCCCTGCCCCAGACAGTGGGTGGGAAGGTGCCAGGCCCCTTCCCTGGTGAGGAACATGGGTCCTGTTTGAGTTCACTGAATGCACTGAAACAGTTGCTTTTTAAAACTCACAGTGTAAACAGAGGTGGCATGACCAGAAACCGCGGGGTCTCAGGGGGATTTGGAGGTGGAAGCAACAGGCGAGGAACTCGTGGTGGGAACAGAGGGAGAGGCAGAGGAGCTGGAAGAACTTCCAAACAGCAGCTCTCTGCAGAAGAACTAGATGCACAGCTGGATGCTTACAATGCCAGGGTAAGTGCTGTTTAGGCACTGTCATGGGCTCCCTGCAGCATCTCATCCTGGGCAGCACTGGCAGCCTGGAGGTGGCAGGAAAGGGAAAAGTGTTTTCCAGGTCCTTGGACCGAAGCAGTCTCTCTCTGAAGCTGAGCTGTGCCACAGCCCAGGCCTCGGCTTTGCTTTCCAGAGCACTTTGTCACCTGCTCTTACTGATGGCTGAGGAACAGTCCCTGCTCCCGCCAGGCTGGGGCAGCTCCTCCAGAGCCAGAACAGCCGTGATGAGCAGTAGCTGAACAAAACCCGCAGAGCTGAAAGGTGCAGGAATGGGAAAGCAGAAAGGAAAATCCCATGTGGAAGAACTGTGTGGGGTACTGCCAGGGGAAGGGTGCAATGCTGGTGGCAGAAACGAGCCCCAGAATGAGGAGCTGCTCACCAGTCACAGCCTTCAGACCTTGCTCAGCTGTCTGTGCCTTGGCCAGGTCCAAATCCCAAGAGGGCCAAGGCCACGAGGGCACCAGAACAGCAGAGTGGGTGGTGCAGGACTGGGACAAACCAGGGCGAGAGCATGGAAGGAGTGGGATGAGCAGGACTCCAGAGACAGCCGAGGGGCAGTGCAGGGGGCCAGGGCTGCCAGGGGGACTCAAACCTACCTGTCCCCGTCCTGCAGCGCTGGGGCTCCAGCAGGGCTGGGTGGGCTGCAAGCCCGGGGTGCTGGGGCGGTACCATGGGGTGCTGCAGCGCCTGGTGACAGTTCCTTTCCTCTTTTCTAGATGGACACCAGCTAAAGCAGCAGTGGCGGGCACAGGGAAGGACTCCGATCTCGCTCCACACTCCCGGTGGGGGCTGCGGCTGTGGCTACTACTGCCGAGGATGGGATTTGTTTTACTTTTATGTTCTGGGATAGGTTTTAACTCCTGTAAAGGTTTTTTTTAATTCTGAGCAGACCTGTTTTGTACCGAGTTATTTTTGGGATAAATTTTTCTGGTTGCCTGTTGGGCCGAGGTGGCTTTTTCACCTTTGCCATAATAAAATAGAACCGTGTCTAGAGCTGTGGCCGCTGCCTTGCTGCACCCTGCTGGGCCCCGCGCCGTGTCCTGCTCTCCCGGGCCTCCCACCCTCCGCCCCGCCCCGGTCCGTTCCCCCCCCATTCCCGTTCCGCTCTGCCCCGGTCCGTTCCCGTTCCCGCCCTGCTGTGCCCCGCCCCGTTCCCGTTCCGCTCTGCCCCGCCCCGTTCCCGCTGTGCCCCGCCCCGGTCCCGGTCCGTCCCCGTTCCCGTTCCGCTCTGCCCCGCCCCTGCCCGTTCCCGCCCCGGTCCGTCCCCGTCCCCGTTCCCGCCCTGCGCGCGCCCCCGGGCCAATCAGCGCGCGGCGCGGGCCGGAAGCGCGGCGGCGGCGCGGGCGCGGGTAACGGGAAGTGCCGGGCGTGTCCCGGAAGTGCGGGGGCGCGCGGGGCCTGGGCGTATCCGCGGCGGTGTCGGCGCAGCGCGGAGCGAGCGGGGCCGGTACGGCGGGACGGGACGGGCTGGGCTGGGATGGCACGCGGCGGGGCGGGGGATTCGGGCCGAAGGAAGGGCCCGGCTGAGCGCGTCGCGCCGGCTCTGGGCCGCGGGAAGGGTCGGGCGCGGCCGAGGGGCGGGCACGGGGCCCCGCGTGCCCTTGCGCGACCTTCCGCGGGCCGGGGAAGCCGCCGCCCCCGACGGGGCTCGGGCCCGCGGCGAGGGCAGGGCTCGGGCGGGCCCGCCCCACTCGGAGGGACCGCGGCACCTCCGCGCCCCGCGCGGGCTCCCCCCGGTGCCCCCCCGGTGCTCCCCCCGGTGCCCGGGCTGCGGGGCGGTGCCGGCATTGCTGCCCCCCCCATCTCGGCGGCGCCGGTGCCCCTGGCGCACACGGGCTGTCCATAAATGGCCGCTCGGTACGAAATGAGGAACTGGGAGCGGTGTCTCGGGGCCGGGCTGCTCCGGGCAGGGCAGGGCAGGGCCCTCCCGCCCCCGAACGCCGCGGGCCGGGTGCGCATCGAGCCCGGGGGGCTCGCACGGGGGCCGCGGGTCCTGCACCGGGAGCCGCGACCGCCGCTGGTGACGGTGGGCAGAGCCCCTGGCCCCGCTGAGCTGTTCAGGAAGGATTTCGGGGCCGCTCCGTTGCTCCAGCTGTCCGAGTGTTCTTCCAGTGCGGGGCATCTTGTGCCGTGACTGCGGAGCTGACACGCACGGACCAGACACGGGTCCGGCCCCGGGTACCCGTGGAGCCGGTTTGCATCCCGAGTGCAGCCCTGCCAGAGGCTTTTCTGCTTCTGGAGTAGTTTGTGAGTGCGTGGAGCTTCTCCTCGCACTCTCGGTCTGGCTCTGCACGGCTCATCTGTGTCGGTGAACTGCAGGTCGGGGTTATGTCAGAGCAAAAGCAAAATAAGACTCCTCGGTAGCCAGACTATGGAGTCCCTGCGGGGCATCAGTGCATCCGCGTGTTCCCAATGTTCTTCCCGCACGGGACTGGCAGCCAGGGGCAGCGATCAGGGGAGGTGACAGTTCCCTGGGATGCTTTTACAAAGCGACTGGTGCAGCAGCAGTACCTGGACGTGCCAAAATTCCTGAGGGCAGTGCTCGGCCTCGAGAAGTGTTGGTGAGGCTCCTGTCCCTCCTGTGCGGGAGCTCCCCCTGGTCCCCTGTGCTTCCCCCTGCTCCCCTGTGCTGCCCTGGGAATCGTCTGAGCTGTTCCTGTGGAGCAGTGGGGCTGGGTCGGGCCGTTCTGGCTCCCCATCCCGGCAGAGAGAGCTGGGACAGGGCCCTGCAGAAACGGTTATTGCTGGATCACATTCCAGCCAAGTTCTCAGGGTGGTTGTGCAGGCTTTCCCTGCACCGCGGGGAAGGAGGAAGGGTGGGGACTGCTGGAATTGGCGCTGCTGCGTGTCCACGGCTGTGCTGAGGCCCGGTGGACGTCGGAAGCTGATTAGCTCATCTAAGGAGATTCTGACTAACGCTGGATTCGCTGGGGCCGTGGGATCGGGATCCTGGGATATGGAGTCACTGGTTCCTGCTGCCTGCCTGGACACACGCAGGGATATTCCAGGCAGTTTTTTCTGCCTGGCAGGAGATGGGGCTCCTTCATTCTCTGCTGCAGCTCCTCTGTCCTGTGCAAAACATGCAGAGAATATGGGAGAAACTGCTGGCTTAAGGGAGCAGTGAAGGCAGAGTGCAAATTCCCAGGTGGGAGGAGATTTGGCTTCCTGCTGCCTTCTGCAGGCTTCTGTGATCCTGAGGATCTGCAGGGAGCCTGGGGCTGTTTCCTAAGGCACCCAAGAGGCCCTCCTGTACTCTGCTTCAAGCATGGGCTGGGGTCCCTCTCTGCAGCTGTGACAGAGTTCCCAATGGGCTATACTGTCCCACAGAGCTGTGGAACTCCTGGGAGCTGTGAGGAAGCTGGTGGGAGAGACAAGGACTGTTTCTCCAGAGCCAAGCCCAGGCCTGGCCTGCAGTGCTGGCTAGAATTGTGCAGGTCCCAAGGGACATTTTCTGTCCTGGTGGGCTCCTGTCAACTTAGAGGTCTTGGGAGGGTCAGGCTGGGCTGAGATTAATCTGTGTGATGGTGGGCATTCTTTAGCTCTGGATTACAAGAGTAAGGCCGGAGCACAGGAAAATGACCAAAGAGCTGGGGGTTTGTGATTTTGGTTGGTTTGGGCCTTTTCCTGTGCCCTCTATGACATGGTTGTTGCTAAATAGCAGTTTGGGGGAAGGGTTCCCTCATGGGGCTCATGGAGATGGGGCTGGTGATATGTGGGAGGAAACTGTCGCCCCGTGTGATATATCAGGAGTAGGTTATCGAGGAGTGGCATCTCTATACTGACACCAAACCAGTGCATTTCTGCACTGCCCAGGAGAGGATTTCTGGATCCTAGAGGTGAGCAGCTGCTGGCAGTCAGTACCTGAACACCGAGGCTGTCCTGGGCTGGAGTAGAGCTGGTGCTGCTGTCCATGGAGCTTTGGCTGCTGGAGCAGAGGCTCTTGATGGCCAGTGCTGATCCGGCCATTTGTGAGAGGTTTTATCTCTGCTTGGTCTGAAAATTGGAAGGTGGAGGGTGTCTGTGGATGCTCACACAGAGAAAGGTACCCAGCACTGCTGGGGTTACATGTGTGGATCCTCTGACAGGTGTGTGGTTACTGTGCTCTCATGGAGAGCAGTTACAGAATTTGGGAGTCACCGGGAGTCTGGGACTCAGGACTTCAGTTCTGTAAAGCTGAAAGTCCATAACTTCCACTTTCTGGAAACTACAGGTATCCTCTGAGCAAGGTGTGGGAGTTAGAGTGACCCGTGGTGCCTGGAAAACAGAATCTAGCCTGGATGTGAGCCCAAGGAGATGAGGAGAGGATCAGGCAGGATGCAGGGAGGGGATGGAGCAGAGCAGGGTGCGTGAATGAGGGTTTGCTCAGCACTTCTGGGAGTCCTCAAACCCAACAGCTTGGGAGAAGTGCACAAGGGAAGGCACTGGGTCTCATATAGAGACACTGAAGTGAAGTCTCATCAGTTGTTCATTTGTAACATGAGATTAAATGTCCTTTCGAAGACACTTTTCCACAGCATTCAGTGTGAGGATGTTGGAGGATGCCATGTGGAAGGACCAGCTGTTTGCTGTTCTGTGCAGGGGTAGTGCCAGTGGCTGTGGGAGCTGCAGGTGCACAAGTACAGCAGGGAAAGCTCCCAGCACAGATGCTTGTGCTATGCAGAGCCCAGGTATAGCCCTGTGGTGTCCCATCGTGCCCCTGGTGCCTTTCTAAAGCTGTGCCAGAGTGTTCTGAGTCTTTATAAAGTCCAAGTTGATGTTTATGATAGGATGACCCTTCAAACAGCGTGCCCTGTGGAACACCAGGAATTCCTGAGTGTGTCACTGGCTTTTACCAAGGATTTTAACAGGGTGTTGGCATCACCTTTCCCCAGCTCTCAGTGCAGCTGGGCGTTTCCTGGGCAGAGTCCTAGGCAGTTGAGCCAGGCTCCCTACCGTGTTTGTTCCATTGGCTGTTTCTGTGGTCATGTGTGCCACAGATCCGTGGAAAGGGCCAACCCAGGTGTCTCATCCTACTCTGCTGAGGTACCTGGCACAGAGCACTGACTTGACTGAGTTACAAACCGTGAGCGCCAGATTCCAGCAGAGGCTCACAGCATTCATGCCAGTGGTGGGACAGGGTCCTATTCTTAGCTGGAATCTTGTGTTGTGGAGAGCATAACTGGGTTTATTTTGGGCTTGGGTTTATTCTGGGTTTGGATTTATTCTGGGCTTGGGTTTATTCCAAGTGAAAGCCTCATCTGGTGGATCGTAAAGGAGAGTGTTTTCTCTATGGCTTTGGAATATTTACCTGTTCCAGCTTACAAGCAAAGCAGTGAGGTTGAATTTTTCCTCCCTTTTGCCTGGGCCTCCATAAGCTGAAGCCAAGACCTGGTCTCTGAAGGGTTCTGCAGGGGCTGGGGACCCTTGGCAGGGTTGTGTACTCCTGGGGACAGCGTGAAGGGCCCCAGTGAGCGCAGGAGCCTGTGGAGTCACAGCAGGGCAGTTCTGGGGGACCTCGCTGCTGGGGGATCTCTGCGCTGGTGCCGTCAGTCGGGGCAGTCACACTTCTCCTTCTCCCTTCAGTGTGGGTTGTGTGTGTGAGGATGGCAGAGCAGGAGCCAACAGCAGAGCAGCTGGCCCAGATTGCAGCTGAGAATGAGGAGGATGAACACTCTGTCAACTATAAGCCACCTGCCCAGAAGAGCATCCAGGAGATCCAGGAGCTGGACAAGGACGATGAAAGCCTGCGCAAGTACAAGGAGGCGCTGCTGGGAGCCATCACCGTGAACGCAGGTGAGCCCTGGGATGTGTCGGTCCCCGCTGGCCTTGTCCCTGCTCCCACATGAGAGCTGTTCTCCCAGCTCTGTGTTTGGACAGGAGCACAGCCTGAAGCACAAAGCTGTGTCTCGCTCTCTGTGCCCATCAGTGGCCCATGGTATAGGACTCCAGAGCGGGGACTGATGGTGGGGGTGGCACTGCCTTCAGCGGGGGACTGGGCTGAACCTGGTGCAGCAGGAGCCCTGACCCTCACACAGTGGGAGGTTGTTTTCACTGGTTTTCTTGGATCTTTCAAGAAGTGCCCTGGAAGGAAAAGGAACTGTGTTGGCTGGTGCCAAGACAGGTGTTTAACAGCCTTTCACTTGTCTCTAGATCCCAATGCTCCAAATGTGGTGGTGACCAAACTGACCTTGGTCTGCGCTACTGCTCCAGGGCCCCTGGAGCTGGACCTGACAGGTGAGTTGGGAAGGAATTCCAACCCTGCTCCCAGGCAGAGCTGGCAGGAGGCACTGCTGGCAAGAGTGGAATCCTGGAGGCAGAGCAAGGTGCCTGAACCCTGGCAGGTTCTGCCCCTGGAGCCTGACAGTGGTGCTGCAACACCTGGGTGCTTTGTAGAGGGGCTGGATGGGGCAGGGTTCCTCCAGCCTGTATGGTGACATTCATGGCAGCTTTGAGATGGTGACAGCCTTGGGGTAAACATCTGCAAAGGAGCACTCTGGAATTAACTGAATGGCTGTGCTACAGTGTCCTGTTGCAGGACATTGCTCGCCCAGCTCCAGCAGCACGGAGAGCCCTGCAGCGAGGGCCATTCCCTGCTCCTGCAGCTCTGCCCTGGTTGCCTCATGCCACAGAAATTCATCCCAGAACACAGCACAGAGGGGCTCTGAGCAACCCTTTCCCTTCTTCACAGGTGACCTGGAGAGTTACAAGAAGCAGGCGTTTGTGCTGAAGGAGGGTGTGGAATACCGGATAAAAATCTCCTTTAGGGTAAGGATTCTGATCTGGAAACCGACCCAGCAGATCACCAGACTGCCACGATCCCAGCAAAAAGGGGGATGTGCTGGGGGAATAGGCTCCTCCTGCGGGCGGGGTGGGCAGTGTGAACGGAGACAGCCTGCACAGTCCCTGCTCCTCTCTCTACAGGTGAACAGGGAGATTGTGTCAGGGTTGAAGTACATCCAGCACACGTTCCGGAAAGGTGTGAAAAGTAAGTAGTAAGTGCTTCTCTGTGACTCGGTGCTGCTCGGTGTGAGTGAGGGCTTCCTGCCCATCCTACTGGTGTGATGGGCTGCCTTGCAACTCCTCACGGGAAGCTTGGTGCCGCTGAGCCCATGAAGTTCTGCAGAGACCTCTGGTCCTGCAGGGCAGCTCATGATCCCAGCTGTATGACATGTGATCCGCTCCTGAGCACGTGTGATCCCCCTCGGGCACATGTGACCACTGCCCCAAGCACAGCAGGAGGCAGGTCACAGCTGACAGTGGTGCCAGCGCTGGGGGGTCACTCCCTGCAGGACGGGCTGTTCCTGGAGGGAATGGAGCTCTGAATGTGGGTGATGTTCATGTTTTCACAGTTGTTCTGTGGATTGTTGTGGTAGTAACAGACATTTTGTTTGCTTTACCTTGCCCCAGATGCAGGGGAGGCTCCTGAACAGCCTTCATACACCTCTTTTTCTCCTTCTAGTTGACAAGACTGAATACATGGTTGGGAGCTACGGCCCCCGAGCAGAGGAGTATGAGTTTCTGACCCCCATGGAAGAGGCCCCAAAGGGCATGCTGGCCCGGGGCAGCTACAACATCAAATCCAAGTTCACAGATGATGATAAGACTGACCACCTGTCCTGGGAGTGGAACCTGACCATCAAGAAGGATTGGAAGGACTAGCCCTTCCTGAGGCCAAACTCCAGAGAGCGTGAATCAGAAAGTGGCTACCGTAGAATTCCCCCCGTACCAAAGTGCTGACATTGGAACCCTCTTACCTGTCACCCCCATTATCATTTGACCAGAGAGCTCAGTTTTGTACGTGCCCCCTCCCCAGAGAATCACCGAGTGCATTGACCAAACCATGCTGTCTGCATCTGGTCTCCAGCTGCCCGTCCTGGGGCTGTGCTGCCTCAGTGCCAAGGGGAGTGCCCGCTCCCTTGCCAAGCCCTTTCCTGCTTCCCACCTTCCTTTATCCAGGAGGTGCCGAAGGGGAGGGGCTCCTGTTAGGATCCAATGCTTGGCTTTCCTGTGCACAGCTCAGGGTAGCTACTGCCTCCAAGTAGCTGAAGAATTTTGGTGCCAGGCAGCTGTTGAATCAGTTTATTGGCTCAAGTCATGTCTGCCTGCCCCTTCTGCTCTGTCAGTGTGTTGGGAGCACTGGCAGCTTCATTTGTGGATGTTCCCTGTAACCATGATGCCTTAAATGTGTAACACGTATCCTCTAGGGAGGGGGCCCTGCCCCAGTTACACTTTTTAAATACCACCCGCCCTCCCCATCCGTTGGCATGGGCTCAGCTTGGTCATGCCCCTCATGGGTTATTAGGAAAGATTCATAACTTCCCGCTTTGCTGCTGGTTCGTTCCTCACCCGAGACGGGACATCTCTAGAGGGGAGGGAGTGTGACATCCTGGGTGATGCCTGGGCACCTCTCCCAGCACCCTGAGCAATGGCCTGGCCGGAGCCTGGCCCAGCCTGTGCAGAGCCCTGAGCTCTCTGGGTGCCGTCGTGGCATGGAGGGGGCTGCAGGGCAGGGGAGTGGGGGTCACCAGTGTTGCCATCACCTCACACTTCTCATTGCAGCCCAGGTAGCTGCAAAGCACTGAAATTCCAGGACAGCACTTGACCTCCTGGCTGTTTTGGGCTGAGAAATGGATGAGCCTGTCTCTGCAGCTGCTCCTGATGTGATCAGCAAAGACCTTGCGATGGACAAGTGTTCCAAAGCGGTTAATGCCTTATGTATCTGTTCTGCCTTTAAAATCTGTGCCTGGCCTGTCAGTAGTTATTGCCTTGACACTCGGCCCCCCGTGCCTGCCGCAGACCCGCCGGCCTCTATCCTCGGCTGCGCGGCCACGGTGCTCGGGGTAAAGGAGCCCCCAGGGCCCCCATGAGTCTTGGGGGCTGGGCAGGCACATGCCAGCTCCACAGCCTTGATTTGGATCTACCATGTTGAGGTCGTACTAGAACTGGGACCAAGTACATGTGGCTTTCTTGTAGCTACGTCTTTGCCTCTAACTCCCCTCGCCCTGCCCCTAGAGAGGTTTTTGTTAATTTGATTTGGTGCGTATTGTCTGTAAGTCCTAGACCCGGGTTAACAGGTTTGGAATCATCGTCTGCTTCTCCTTTTATGACAGTTAAATAAAATCTTTGAACTGACTGTGTGCTGTCTGTGCTGGGTCTTTGTCAGGAAGTGGCCAAATGGAATTTCTGTAGACACCTGGAGCTGGAGAAGACCACGACCTCTGGGCTTGCTGGAAAGTGAAATGGGATCTGAGACACCCCTTGCCAGAGGAGGAGAGGCCCCGTGGTAGTGTGTGTGCAGGATCTGTCCCTTGATGTTTGCCCTGTTCTGCATTGCTCACAGTGTGAGGGATTGAGGGATGGGAACGTGGGGCTCAGTGAAAGGGAGTTCTGAGTGGGTCTCCTGCCAGCAGATGGGCTCTGGCATGCCAGCATTGTGCCTATTCCAGCTGCAGGAATGAAGGGAAATTCCTGTGCAGTCACAGGAATGAGGGAGGTGTTTGGGAGAACACAATTCACAGGAGGGGGTGTGATAACCTACGGATGTGTACAGAGCGTGTGGCATGTTTATGTTAAGGATAAGAACAGTGTAGCTGTGGAAAGCTCTTTACAAAATCCACAGTGTGAGAGAAGCTGCAGGAGGGAGCTTGGTCCTGGCTCCTGGTCAAAGACTCACAGTGGTAACTGAGAACCCTGTAGGCTCTGTCTTGCATTCAGAGGTCACAGCACAGGCCCCTTTTTTGGGCCCAAGAAAGCTTCTGAAGGAGATGATGGGACTTGGAAAGGGCATGGGCTGAAGGCAGCAGTCTGGGCCAGGCAGGAGCTGGCCAGTGGCCACTCCAGCAGGCACGTTGCTCCTGGAGCTCGTGCTGCCCATCCCTCCCTGCGCTGTGGGGCTGTGGAGGGCAGAAGGGAACAGGCGGCCTCGCCCTCTGCGTGTCAGTTAGAGTGAGCCCAGATGTGCCGATAGCACAAACAAAGGCCCCCTTGTGCTGGCCCCCAACAGCCGCTCTGCGGGCAGGGTCAGGCTGATGCAACCCCAGTGCTTTGGCTAGAGTTTGCACACCCAGGGTGTCAGGGCTTCTGCTAGATCACTCGTGCCATGGTGGGAGCCCTGGAGGGGCAGGACAGCTGTGCCATGCTCTGACTCTGGGGATTCTCTGCCTGTGTGTTCCCCGGCATGTCGTCCCTGCTGCAGGGTGACAGCTGGGCTCTCCCCACCGGTGTGAACCCACAACGGTGGGTCCCGTCCCAGGCTGGGTCTAGGTGGGACAGATGGTGCACATGAATTGCAGCTCTCAAAGTAAAGCCTCAGTCCCTTCCAGGTGAAGCACCTCACAAACCTCAACTGGAGATTGTGCAGGAGCAGCCCTGGCTGTTGCCCTTGTCCAGTGCTGCAGCAGCTCATTCTGCCATCACAGCTGTGGGCACAACAGCTTCCACTTGGGTCTGCCCAAGGCAGCCAGGGAGAGCTGAGGCCAGGAAGGGGAGAATTTGCGAAATAACGTCTTGCAGAGCTGGAGGGCCCCGGCCCCGGCCCAGTGCCAGGGCCTGCTGTGCTGGTCGGTGTGGAAATGACCCCGTGCTCCAGCTGACAGCCCCAAGCAGACACTGCAGCTGTGCTGCCACCATGGTGTGCAGGCTCTGCAGCACAGGGGTATTTAAAGGCATTTAAAGAAAATCAGCGTGCAGTACCGTGTGTGTGTGGTGTCAGAGGACAGGCACTGAGGGATCTCCAGCCAGCACCAAAAGCAGCCACAAGGGAATTCAGCCCGCACACGGCCCCAGTGAATGGTGCCAGCTGTGCCAGAGCCACAGAGCACACGCAGTGTCCCAGCTGCCCGCCCCATGAGACCCGGGCAGAGCTCCTGCCTCGAGCCCCAGAAACCTGCAGGCCCCGTGATGCTGCACTTGCTCTCCGGCGCTCCCCGAGCAGCAGCAGCGGTGCCGGTGTGGGCCCCGAGGGCAGTCGGACGCAGGGGGAGGAGGTCGGAGGGGCAGCGGGGCAGCGCCGCCAACGCGACCCCGGGACGGGCCGGGACGGGCCGGGGGGGGGGGGGCCAGGCGGGTCCTCGCCGGCCTCGCCGGTCACGTGTCCGGGCCCCACCGCGCGCGGGTCACGTGGCGCGCGCGGCCCACTCAGGATGCACCACGCGCCCGCGGCCGCGCGCACGCGCAGTGCCACCCCCCGGCGCTTCCCGAGTGCCACGTTCGAGGGCCGCGGCCGCGCGAGACGGCGAGGCCGTCCAATCAGCGGCGGCGCCGCGCGGGCAGCGGCCAATGGCGGCCCGCGGGCGGGAAGGGCGGCCGGCGGCCAACCGGCGGCGGTGGGCGGGGCCACGCCCGGCCCTCGGCCAATGGGAGGCGCGCAGCTGCCCGGGCGGCGGCCCCGGCCAATGGCGCGCGGGCAGCCCCAGCCAATGGCGCGCGGCCGCGGCCGGCGGGGGCGGGTTTATAAGCGGGGGCGGCGCCGCGGCCGCGCGCCCGTCCCGAGCGCCGCCATCAGCCATGGCTGCGCTGCGCGCGCTGCTCCCGCTGCTCTGCCTGGCCCTGCTGCCGCCCGCCCGCGCCGCCCAGGGCGGGGAGGAGGAGGAGGAGGACGGCGTCCTGGTGCTGCGCGCCAGCTCCTTCGAGCGAGCGCTGGCCGACCACCGATACCTGCTCGTCGAGTTCTGTGAGCGCGGCGGGGCCGGACCGGGCCGGGGGGAGCGGGAGGGCGGCGGCTCCGGGGCCTGAGGGCGCGGCCGGAGGATGGAGGCGCCGGGGCGTGTGGAGGCGCCGAGGGACACGGTCCCCCGGGCGGGGGTGGGGCCGGGCTGGGGCGCGGGGGCTGCGGGAGCGGCGCCGGGAGGGCTCGGCCGGCGCTGACGCCCCGTCCCACAGACGCCCCGTGGTGCGGGCACTGCAAAGCGCTGGCGCCCGAGTACGCGAAGGCGGCGGCGAAGCTGAAGGCGGAGGGCTCGGAGATCCGGTTGGCTAAGGTGGACGCCACGGAGGAGTCGGAGCTGGCGCAGCAGTTCGGCGTGCGCGGGTACCCCACCATCAAGTTCTTCAAGAATGGGGACAAGGCCGCGCCCAAGGAGTACACGGGTGAGTGCACGGGGGCCGCACACGGGGAGCAGGAGCCGCCCGGGGGCAGAGGGCAGCAGCGTGGCGCAGGGTCCCCGCACCTGGCCCCGCGCTCGGGCCGTGCTGCTGTGGCTGGACAAGGTCCACTGTGACTGCAACCCCGGCGGCAGCGCTGGGCTGGCGAGGAATGGGCCAGCCTTTAATGGGCTCCCTCACCTGAACCTGGGATGATCCCTAGTGTGGGCTAGAGCAGATGGAGTTGCTTTTGCGTAGGAAAGCAAAGTGATCTGAGCTCGGTTTGTTTTGTGGCTTGACTTGATTTGAGCAGTGGAGTGCCCAGAGCTGGAAACGTGCCTAGGCCATTGGGTGAGGGGCCTAACAGGAGTGGGAGAGAGCTGCAAGGAAGGCCACTACAGAATTCAGCTCAGCTAGGGCATGTAGTGCTGGACACTGAGGGTAACATCCAGAACAATAATCAGGGAACGTAAGGGTAATAGACTTGCATGAGTAATACTAAAGTCTTGGAGAAGTGCTGCATTGCTGGTCAAAGTTTAAGGACTTGGGCTAGAGGTGAGAGCAGAATGAATTCCTGGGAGCCCCTTGTACCTTGACTTATCAATTAGGGATTAGCTTAATTGCCCCAGGAGTGAAAGGGAAAGAGTTGCGTAAACGATATCTTGACTCTTGCTGACCTCTCGACCAGCTGCTGAAAGGTCTCTGAAAGCTGGAGGGTTTCGTGGTCCTGAACTTAGTCAGGAGGGAAAGTGACTTGTTGTTGTCTCCGTGTAGCTGGCAGGGAGGCAGATGACATCGTCAGCTGGCTGAAGAAACGCACGGGCCCGGCTGCTGCCACCCTGAGTGATGCGGCTGCAGCGGCAGCGCTGGTGGACTCCAGCGAAGTGGTGGTGATTGGCTTCTTCAAGGTAGAGTTTGTGCTTCTGTTGGAGCCGCTCTGGAGTGTGTCAGGGGCCTTCCTGCCGGCTGAGAAAGGCCCTGTGCCTTGTGCAACACTTGCTGTCCTGCCTTTCTTGATCTTCCAGTTCTCTGGGCTGAACCCTGAGATGTGAATGCTTCAGGTGATGTGGCCTGTGTAAGACACCTTTCTTTACTCTCCAGGATTTGACCTCAGAGGCTGCGAAGGAGTTCCTGTTGGCAGCAGAAGCTGTGGATGATATTCCTTTTGGAATTTCCTCCAGTGCTGATGTCTTCTCCAAGTACCAGCTTAGCAAGGATGGTGTTGTCCTCTTCAAGAAGGTACTGGCTGGTTCCAAGCTTGAGCACCACACTGGGGTCTGCTGCCTCTCCCTTCTCGCTAATTAGTCAGACTAGGACAAGGGCAGCCCTGGAGAAAAGAGCAAAGGACCTGTGCTGTCAGTGTGGCTGTGTTCCCAAGCCTCAGAGCCTGGGGGAAGAGCAGAGCCCTTTTGTGGGACTGGGAAGCCCCAGGGACGTGTAGAGTACAGCCTTGTCAATCTCCCAGCCCTCTCCTGCCCTCCCAGAGCTGCTGGGCTTTGGGTCCAGGCTGTTTGCTCACTCACTTCCCTGTTCCTCAGCTCCCTGCAATCCAGCAAAAGTCACACAGTTTTTAAAGCACTTGTGGCTGTAACTGAGGAGGCCCCTGTGCCCCCTGGGACTTGGATAGGCCCAGGAGAACAGCAGCCAAGCCTTCAGGCTGCCATGGTGCTGTTTGGTTGTGGCTTAGAGGGTTGCTTTTTCCTCCTCCCTCTTGGCCTGTGCTGTCAGTCCCCACTGTGTCCGGGAGCTGCTCGATCTCAGTGCTGCAGGCTCTGCAGCACAGGGATTCCAGGGAAACTTCTGAAATGATCTGCACTTCCAGCTGACTAGACTGGTGCAGTGAATTGTGTGCAGATGGATGCTGACTACCTACAGAATCACAAATAAGTGTATTCTTAAGGCATGGAGATCCAGTCACTGGAATGAAATTCCAGGTTTGAGCAGACATGGAGAGGCTCCTTAGGCTTGGTGACTCTGTAATCCAGGGTGCTGTGGGGCATGACAAAGCTGCTTTGAGTTCAGATTTGTTAAAACTGTAATCTCATCAGTCATCACTCTGCCCAGCCTGACCTAAGAGAGCCTCAAGACTTTTTCATTCTTTGTTCAGCTGAAATAGTGTTTTATTTCACTACATCTCTGACACTGTAGTTACGGTGTAGTCTTATGGTGCTGGAAGCTTGTAGATTTAAATTCTGAGTCAGAGGCACCTCGGGTCACTGTGGCTAAGGATGCAAGCAAATGATCTGCCTAACAAGCTCAAAATGCATAGCAAAACCAGGACGAAAGGGAGTAGTGTTTTGTTCTTGGCTCACTTGATACCAGTGCTTCAGTCCTGTCATGTGAGCAGCTTTGTATGTCATCTTTGTGTGGCCCACTCTGGGTAGTGCGGGGCTGGGCAGAGTTCTGGGCCTGGCAGCCTGTCAGGCGTGTTGGGAGCAGGAGTGACTGCTGTGCCAAGCTGGGATGGGGCAGGAGTGCTGGGCTCTGGGGAAGGAGCAGCTGAGATCTGTCCAGCCATGGGGGGTTCCTTCCTGCTCCAGTCCAATGGCACAGTAGTGCCATGGGAGCTCTTGGACATGACCACTCCAAACCAAGGAGAAAAAGAGCACCCACAGTAACCAGACACTGGGGCAGAAGAATCTGATGGCTTATTTTGTCAACAGTTTTGTTTCTGGGCTTTGGCTAAGCTCCCTGCAGTTGGATCTAAACTGAGAGGGTTGGGCTTGTTCTCCTCTTATTCCATGTTAGTTGTCCAGACACACAGGCCCTCACACAGCTGTCCTGAAGGCACTGAGGTGACCTGCAATGCTCCTCAAAGTGTTTATGAAGTTATTTTCCAATGCTAAGTGTTTTCCTCAGCTTTTCCGCTGAGGCTGGTGTGTTTCCCCTAACAAAGTTATCTGAGTCCACTCTCCTGCTTCTGCCAGCAATGCAAGCATGGCCCTGCCAGTACCCTACTGCACATCCTCTCTCTAACCTTGAAACCTCTACAGCTATTCCTGTTCCAGGCTGCCAGAGGGTTCTGGGAATCCTGGTCAGGGATATGGGTGATGGCCCTGTATTAAACAGGACCTGTCCCCTCCAGTGTGATGTGCAGTGTGTGCTGTTGCCTCTAACAACAGAAACTGGAATGACCTCTCAGAGCTGAGGAAATCACTGTTTGCTGCAGATGTTCCCAGCACTGGCTGCAATGTCTGCTCTGTGCTGCAGGGCTGGACGTGGCTGCTAAGGGTTCTTCTTGGTGACCTGCTTCATGAATGGTTTCACGGTGCAGAGCAAGGCTGAGATTGAAGCTGGCTGTTGTTGCTGCTCACCTTCTCCTGCTGTGGGATGATTTAAGACTTTGCTTGCTAGGAGGGTGGACACCTTAATCTGGATTTTATGTGGACATGAGGTGACCTTGTTGAGATGGAAGTCCACTCTGAATGAGTGCAGCTGATATCCCTTGGGACAGTGACTGGTGTGAAGGCTTTGAGAGATTTGTGTTGGAAGTGTTCTAATAAAGAATGTCTGTTCTTGCAGTTCGACGAAGGCCGAAACAATTTTGAAGGGGATCTCACAAAAGATAATCTGCTGAACTTCATCAAGTCTAATTCATTGCCTCTGGTCATAGAGTTCACTGAGCAGGTGGGTCTTTAGATACCTGATAAAGCTGCTGCAAGAATATAGCAAAACTCCAGTTGTAGGTTCCATGGCCATGTTTTATTGTGGAGCTGACACTAGTTTGGGGGTATGGAGGAGTGGGAAGGACACGTAAAGGAGGTGTGAGCTTGCTGTACAGAACAGTCCTGCAGTATTGGATACTCCTGTGGGTTGCTCAGAATAGCAGAGTCAAACTGGTCTGGACACTGATTTGCCTCTCTTCCAAAAATAAATTTTATTTTCTACTTCTCAGACTGCTCCTAAAATCTTTGGAGGAGAGATAAAGACTCATATTCTGCTGTTCCTACCAAAAAGTGTGTCTGACTATCAAGGGAAGCTGGACAACTTCAAGAGTGCAGCTGGGAACTTCAAAGGGAAGGTGAGATGGATTTCTTGGATCATGAGCTAAGAGACTGCCTCCTGCAGAGGGTGTAACAGTGTCTGTACAGGGAGCAGCTGTGGAGGAGGACTTGCAGCTAGCTCTGTCTGCTGGGACAGGGGAGGAAGAGAGCCCTGTTCAACTACACTTGTGTGATTGTGTTTGTGAAGTTTTGGTAGCCATGAGGTACTCATGTTCACCTCCTGTCTTTCATTTTTTTCTTCTCAAGATCCTGTTCATCTTCATAGACAGTGACCACAGTGACAACCAGAGGATTCTGGAGTTCTTTGGCCTAAAGAAGGAAGAGTGCCCAGCTGTACGTCTGATCACCCTGGAGGAAGAGATGACCAAATACAAACCCGAATCTGATGAGCTCACAGCAGACAAGATCAAAGAGTTCTGTAACAAGTTCCTAGAGGGCAAGATCAAGGTATGTGGATATACAGTGCCAGGGGTGAATGGACTAGCTGATAAGGAGCAGAAAGGCTCCCTGTAAGGGGCTGTGCAAGTCAGACAGAGAAGCTCCTGTCTGCTTGCATGGAATATCACATGGGCTTTGTGCTGAGGAATGGAAGGCAAAGCTACTGGGGCATGGGGGCTCTAGGAGAGTAACCCAGGTACTGGCACCTTGGCACAGCTGAGCCCCTGTGCTCTGCCCATGGGGACTGTGCTGTTTATGCAGTTGGTCTTTCTGCCAACAGCCCGTGGAAGGTGTGAGTTCTGTGGCACTGTAAAGTGCTGTCTGCTCCTGTCCACTGGAGGGGCTGTGGGGATGCAGCAAAGCCCAGTCCCCTGAGAATGGGGCTGTCAGCAGTGCTGCTTCCTTCCTGCAGTGCTCCATTGCCATTCTCTCTGCACAACAGCACCTGCTATTCCCAGTGGGCCAGGGTGGGAAGGAGATTTTGTGGAAGAAGAGGAAGTGACTGATTCATCTGGTTGCTCACAGCCTGTGACTGAAGCGCCAGGGGGGTGGTTAAACCTGAGTGTTCTGGGATATGTGATCACATGTTCAGTCCAAGCAGCTGTGTAGCAAACAATATATCTGAATTTCACTTCTTATTCCAGCCCCACCTGATGAGTCAGGATCTTCCTGAAGACTGGGATAAGCAGCCTGTCAAAGTTCTGGTTGGGAAGAACTTTGAAGAAGTTGCTTTTGATGAGAAAAAGAATGTCTTTGTAGAGTTCTGTGAGTATCTTCCTACAGCCGATTCCAAGTAACTAGTGTGAAAGAAGTGCCAAAATGCTGCATGACCAGGATTAGGGAGAAAGCCTTTTGCAGAATCTGGGCCCCAAAGGCAGTGCCTTAGTTGCAAAGATGTGTATGAACTGTCTGGCTGGGAAGGGGTGGTACCTTGTTAGATTTTTGGTGCAGTTCTGTCTCTGTAATTAACAGATGCCCCATGGTGTGGTCACTGCAAGCAGCTGGCTCCAATCTGGGACAAGCTGGGAGAAACCTACAGGGACCATGAGAACATTGTCATTGCCAAGATGGACTCAACAGCTAATGAAGTGGAGGCAGTGAAAATCCACAGCTTCCCCACACTCAAGTTCTTCCCTGCAGGCTCTGGCAGAAATGTAAGTGGGAGCCAGGCTCGTGTGAGTGTGTGGCCAGGGATCATGGGAATGCTCAGCTGCCTGCTTAAGTTGTTTTGGACAAGCCCTTTGGGAGGGCTTTGCATTCTGTTGGGATAGAAAACAGCAAGTCTACAGGACACCCAAGACCCTTTGTGTGGGCTGTGCTGTAGGAAAGATTTTGGGGGGGGTTGGGAAGTGGGAATGGGGAGAAGAGGGAGCATAGAGGACAGTGTGCTCATCTGCAGGCTATTCTTTCCTCGCAGTGATCTCTGAAGTCTAGTGGCTGAGCTGTTTTCCTTCGTCTCATATGGGTGAAGGTGAATTTTTAAATTCCCTTTTGCTTGGCATGTTCACTGTTGCTCAGAAAGAGAATTCTCCTCTCCAGGGGTGTGGGTCTGTAGTGCCCATAACCAGTATCCTCATGTTTTCTCTCTGTAGGTAATTGACTATAATGGGGAGAGGACATTAGAAGGCTTCAAAAAATTCCTGGAGAGCGGAGGTCAGGATGGGGCAGCAGCTGATGATGTGAGTAATGTGAATGGAGCACTCTGGTCCTTGGAAACACTGAGCATGGGTCATATCTGGTGCTGTGCCTGAATCCTCAGTCCTAAGTAAGAACCTGGGTTACTATGTGGCAGAAGAGGATATTGCTGGTGAATAAAAATGCCTGTATCAGTGTGACCTGCTCAGGTGCAGCCTGGCTGGCTGTGGGCCTGTGATGGGCTCCTTTTTCAGAGAGCACTCGGTGTGAAGCAGCAGTGCTGTGTTTGTGCACTGCTGGGGCACTGAGGGCTTCTTCCCTAGGGAACTCCTGTTCAGCACCTGGAACTGGGCTATGGGATCAATGCTACATACCTGTGTATCTAGTTGGAAGCTCCTCACCTGCTGGGCTGTTAAGAGGTGCAGGTAGCAGCTTCCAAGGTTTGCTAATCTTTAATGTCCTGAATATGAAGCTCTGGGTAGAAGTCTCTGGATGTTTTGTTAACATGGCAGCAGAGAGCAGTGACCAGGTCAGAGTTGCTGTGCTGTGCTTGGTTCTGGATCTGCGTCATGTGCCAGAAACCAGGAGCTCTCTATAACCTCCACAGGATCTGGAAGACCTGGAGACAGATGAAGAGACAGACCTTGAGGAAGGTGATGAGGATGAGCAGAAACTCCAAAAGGATGAATTGTAAAGAGAAGACTGATCTACATCACCCAAAAAATCAGACACTAAATTGGCTGCTGTGATGTAGCCCAATGAGTCAGAAACCCATTAAGATTTAAAGCAGAAGGTGAATGACTGGAAATCCAGGGATTGGCTTTTAAAGTAACACTTTACCCTCACTTGTCTGTACACTTGACTTATCTTTTCTTTCTTTTGGCTTTTGAGAAGGGAGCTGTCACTAGGGAGCCAGCCCAGCCGGCTGGGCTCTTTTTTATTGTGATGTACTTTTTTGTACACAGTTTTTGTCTGAAGTGTTCTGTTCTTCTGGGCAGCAGGAGGTTGTGAGGTGTTACCAGGAGTTCAGCAGTCTGACAGTCTGGAGCCTTGCCACTAACATCTTCCAAGAAAGCTTTTTTTCTTTTTTTTCTTTTAAAACTAAAGCCCATAATTGATTTCTGCACCTAGCAGGGTCCTTAAAGGTCTCAGCTGTTCTTCCCTGGGATTGGCCTTCAGTATATGTAGGGCCAGTGGCAGAGGGCTGATGGCTTCCTGGGGAAAGGTATATGTGAAGGTGCTTCTCTTCATGCTGGACAGATGTTCCTTTCCCCTCTGCTTTAAGACACTTGGAGATGACTCTTCCAAACACCTGGAAGGGTGGACTACTGTGTGCACTGGCTGTGGCAGGCTCTGAAGGTGGAGGTGGCTGCTGGCTCAGCAGCGGTGTCTCCATCTTTTTGATCAAAGGCAAGACTTGCAATCCCTTTCCATGAATTATTTCGGGTGGGTTGGCCTGGCAGGTGGGTGGTGGGGGAGGGCCTCATAAACAGATCAAACAGGACATTTGCAATGACTGGGTTTTGGGAACATGACTGGGGGAGTGCCTCAAAGGCCTGAGCTGCATCAGCCTGGTTCTTAGCATTCTGCTACAATAACATTGGTACTGAATTTGACGGCCAAATAAAGTTGAGATTTTAATACTACTCTGTCTCTTTGTCTTTATCAGAATATAGAATATTCAAACCTGCTCTGGAAGGGGATCAGAATTGTAGGGTGATTCTTGAGGGACTCTGCTACAATGGGGCATATGTCAGCTTTCTCCACATAATAGATGCAGGAAAAAAACCTTGCCCAGATTCCATGGGCTTGTGCAGGTTCTCTGTTAGGGGTGAGTTGGCTCTGGGACTGTGTGGCCCCTGGGCCAGCTGGCTAGCATGAGGGGACCTTGCTCTGGACCAGTGAACCAGGGCATGCTGAGGCTGCTGTGGCTCTGCCAGCTGGGCTCACATGACCCTGTGAGCCACACTGCTATTTCCAAACCTGCTGCTTGCTGCTGAAGGTATTTTGGTTAGAAAATATGCTATAAATGTCACAGGGGGAGGGCACAGTAAGGCTAGAGGGCAACTGGGGGAGCTACTGGTACATGTCACTAAGGGGGTGTGCTGGGGCACTGGCAGAGGGGTGTTGGACAGCACTTGTCTCTCCAGCTCCAGCCTCTTCCTCTGGCTCCCCTGGAGCTAAGCCCTATCAGAGTTCTGGTGTAGTATCCTCAGGGCTGAGGCTGAGCAGGTACCTGCTCACTGAGGGATCAGGAAGGGTGGTCCCTGAGAGAACAGCAGCCAAGTGTGTGTGTGTGACCCGCACCTGTGGTTACTGACAGGGGAATCTTTGAAGACATGTCCCAGGGCTGTGACCCTGCATGACTGAATCTGGGCAGGGGTCCAGCTTCCATTGCTGCCCCCCAGCAGAGCAGGCAGTGCTGGTGGCCTGAGCTGGTTGGTGACAGCTGCCTTGTGTTTTGGGGAGGGGAGCAAAGCAGCCCCACTAGTGAGGAGTTCCACTGGAAGGCGTTGTCTAGGACTCAGCTCAAAAAGGCCCATTTTGTGGAGCCAGTTGAAGTGTAACCAAGACTGAGCTCTGCAGTGATTGTCTTCTGTTCTTGGGTTGAGACCTGCTGTGCTCAGCTCAGAGGAGGGGTCTCTTCCCCTAGCCCAAGGCTCTTTGCGGTAGAGCAGGACTTCAGTAGCCATCTCATGTATGTGGCTAATTGCTGTTCCAAGAAAGCAGGCTGGAAGTGTTCTGTCCCCAGCACCGTGTTCTGGCTGATGTAACCCTGAGCACACGATTGGCCAAGAGATCGATGTGTTTGCCAGCCGATAAACAAGGGCAGGAGTTCTCAGGTGTGCAGCTCAGCTCACCAGGCTTCCAGGGTTGAGGCAATGGTCTGCTGCAGGAGAGGGCAGAGTGAATCACTGACTCCTAAGGCAGCACAGGGATTTTTCCTGACACATCTGCTTGGTTAATTCCCATCAGCACAACCCAGAGCACAAGATGCCCATGTGTCCGACATGCCCAAACTTTAATTGGAAAAAGCGGTAGCTGCTTGAATGCTTGATGGACCTGAGTAATTCCTGTGTGTCAGATGGTCTGTTTTGGGCCTGTGGCAGTGTAGCTGGAGAGTACTGAAGACAGGAATTGTCTGGTGGTGGTGCTGTTCTTCCACTGTTCCCCTGAGGCTGCTTGGAAGCAGCCTGCCCTCACCAGCAGCTGCTTCCCAGTTTGAAGTAGGACATAGAACACCAGGGACCAGCAGTGTAGACTTCTGGTTCTGCACCTACTTCAGGAGCATCAGCAGCACATCTGTCCTTACAAGAGCAGAGGGGACACCTGATTCACCAGTTGCATTCTCCATGCTGGGCTGTGTGCACTCGCAGTTGTGCTGGGCAGCACTGCTCCTCCTGCTTCTTTCAGCTTCTCCCATGCAGCTACAGAGGGGTGATGACTCTGGATGCATTTGGCACCACAGCCCTGGCATGTCCATGTTCACTTCCCTGTGTTGACAATTGTGCCTGTGCCCCTTTTCCCAGAAGGGCTTGCTGCTGGGAAGTTGCTTCCAAGCTCCCCTGAAGGGCTATCCATGCAAGAGTAGATTTGACCCCTTGGATGGGCACATCAACAGGTGGGTGGTAAGATGAGACACCAACTTCTGCCCAAAAGTGGGAGGCTGCGGGCCTGGGCGGCTCAATTACGAAGCATCATGGCAAATAGCATGAGCTGCATGTGCCCAAAATAGCCCAGGGCAGCCTTTATAAAGCAGTGCCTCCAGAGAACCATCAGTCCTGGGCCAAGGACCTGTATGTGAGCTGCAAGTGCCAGGTGTCACCTCCTGCATGCGGCTTGGGAGTGAAGGAGAGCACAGCAGCTGCCACTTCCCTGCAGTGAGGGGACTTGTGACTTCTGGGGACACAGACACGGCCACGGCAGGAGCACAGCAGTGGCAGGGCCAGCACAGCTCTGCAGCAAGGAGGGCACTGACAGGCAGAAGAGGAGAGAGCAGGGCAGCAAGGGGTTGGAGCGAGCACTGAGCACCCCCAATGCCACTGTGCCTGAAGGCTGCTGTCAGCATGAGGGACTATTGCCCTGTGTCGGTGTCCCGGTATGGCAGATACACCCCACGCCTGAGGGCCTCACGCACTGTGCACTTCCCCAACGACGTCATCTTTCAGGACCACATCAAGCAGGGGGACCTGGAACAGGTGGGCAGGTTCATACGAGCCAGGAAGGTCACACTGGACACCATCTACCCTTCTGGTGAGTGCTGCCAGGGTTGGCAGAGCTGGGGCAGAGCTCGGTGGGGCCAGGAGGGACACGGGAGCCAGGCCATGGGCCACCTTCAGCATAGCTGAAGTGAGCTGGGTCCCTCCCTAGTAAGGAGCAGTGCCCCCAGGAGGGCCCAAGTGTCCCGGGCCAGGGCCCCAACATCTTCCTTGGACAGCGTGGTCAGCGCATGCTGCGGGAAGAGGGGAGTTTGGCCCCCAGGTCCCTCCAAGGCCCAACAGAGCACCTGTAGAGTGGAGAGACTTTGAAGAGCAGCAGCGATCGTGGGCTGGTCTGTGAGCTCCGGGCAGGACCCTGGCTCAAGCCTTTCACCCCAGCTTGGGGAAGAGCAGGGAGAGGCTCTGCATTCGATCCTGGCTCTGCCCCTTTCTCACAGACACTGCTCCCTCTTGCATGTCTGGCTCCGGGGACTCCTGGGGACGGCTTTGTGTTCTGTTTGCACCCAACCTCACCAGCAACAGTTTATGGAATGCCTTGATCCATACGGGGCTGGTGCAGAGCCCAGATTTGTCCTTTTCTTTTGCTTGGCTTCAGCTTTTTTTGTCACATGGCCACAGAGACAGGGGCTCAAATGACCCCGGGATTCCTCCTGTCCATACTGATTCTTCATTAGTGAGGACCTTCTGAAACTTGGTCAGAGCAGGACCCCGGAGACTCTTCTCACATCTCCGTGTGAGTCTCAGCCAGGACATGGGGCAACTGCTCGGAGTATGGGGCAACTCCTTCACCCCCCCTCTGTCCTGCCTGGCCAGGGCACTGGGTGCTACATCATCCCAGACAGGGTATTTATGTTGCACAAGGGGAACAGGAATCCACAGCACCAACTTTGCCTTCCTCAGTCTTTGTTTCTTTCCCTGCAGTCTTCTCCCTGACAAGGAGGGTTCCTGGCACCCCTTTCCTGGGCCGTGCACAACCCGCACTTGTGAGCTCAGCATGGAGAACCCTTCCCCAGGCCAGGACTAACACCTCCTGTCCCTGCAGGCATGGCAGCCCTTCATGAAGCTGTGCTGACAGGAAACCTGGACTGTGTCAAGCTCCTGGTGAAATACGGCGCCGACATCCACCAGAGAGACGAGAACGGCTGGACGCCCCTGCACATGGCCTGCAGCGATGGCTACGCTGACATAGCCAGGTGAGGGGCTGCGAAGGTGCCCGGCCGCCGTAGAGCCCGAGAACCGACAGCGCCGGGACCGAACGGGGTCTGGGCGGCCCCCCGGTCCCTGCGCTGCCCCCGGGACTGCCCGGCGCGGCGAGTCAGCTCCGTGTCCCGCAGGTACCTGCTGTCCCTCGGGGCCAGCCTGGAGGCCACCACCGACGACGGGGAGAAGCCGTCAGACCTCGGCGCCCCCGAAGACGAGGAGCGGGCGCAGCTGCTGGGCGCGGCCGCGCTGCGCTGAGGCGGGCGCGGCTCGGAGCGGCCCCGGGGCCCGCGGCCGGGGCGGCGGGGCTGTGCCCGCCCGAGGGCCGGGGCCGGGCCCGGGCTGGGCCTGGGCGGCGGCCGGGCAGCGCCGCTCGGTACCGCGAATCGGGAACCACTTTGTACTTTTCCAATAAAGCATCTCGGTCACCGCCTTCCGGGCCCTGCGCCAGGACTGCGCCGGGGCCGGGGCAGGGCAGTGCCGGTACCGGGGCCGGGGCAGGGCAGTGCCGGTACCGGGGCGGGGCAGGGCAGTGCCGGTACCGGGGTTGGACGGGGCCGGTACCGGGGCCGGGCTGGGCGGGGCCTGCGCGGGGCGGGGCCGTGGCCGACGCGTGGGCGTGATTGGTGCGCGAGGGGGCGTGGCCGCGCCTGCGCGCTGCAGCGTTTCCGTCAGTTGGCGCTGGCGCAGGCGGGAGGGCCCAGGTGAGGCCCGCGCGTTGCCCGGCGACGGGCGGGGCCCCGCGGCCTATCCCGCTGGCGTGTCTCCTTCCCCCCGCAGCCCCGCCGCTCCCGCCGAGCGCCGCCGCCCCCGCCCAGCGCCGCC